>PVIU01008638.1:0-81846 GCA_004026605.1 Ondatra zibethicus | reverse complement strand
TGGGACCTCCTGAAACTGAGAAGCTTCTGTAAAGCAAAGGACACTGTCATTAAGACAAAAAGGCATCCTACTGAATGGGAGAAGATCTTCACTAACCCCACATCGGACAAAGGTCTGATCTCCAAAATATACAAAGAACTCAAGAAACTAGACATTAAAACTCTAAATTACCCAATTAAAAAATGGGGTAATGATCTGATCTGAGAATTCTCAACAGAAGAAGTTTGAATGGCCAAAAGATACCTAAGGTCATGCTCAACTTCCTTAGGAAATGCTCAACTTCAAGGAAATGCAAATCAAAACAACTTTGAGATACCATCTTACACCTGTAAGAATGGCTAAAATCAAAAACACCAATGATAGCCTATGCTGGAGAGGATGTGGTGTAAGGGGAACACTCATCCATTGCTGGTGGGAATGCAAACTTGTGCAACCATTTTGGAAATCAGTGTGGCAGTTTCTCAGGAAATTGGGAATCAACCTACCTCAGGATCCAGCAATACCACTCTTGGGAATATACCCAAGAGATGCCCAATCATACTACAAAAGCATTTGTGCAACTATGTTCATAGCAGCATTATTTGTAATAGCCAGAACCTGGAAACAACCGAGGTGGCCCTCAATGGAAGAATGGATCAGGAAAGTGTGGCATATATACACATTAGAGTACTACACAGCAGTAAAAAACAATGACATCTTGAATTTTGCATGCAAATGGATGGAAATAGAAAATGCTATCCTGTGTGAGATAACCCAAACCCAAAAAGATGATTATGGTAGGTATTCACTCATTAGTGGACCCTAGCCATAAAACAAAGGACACTAGGCTTATAGCTCACAAGCCCAGAGAAGCCAAATAGCAAGGCGAACCCAAAGAAAATCATATATAGATCCTCTTGGAAATTGGAAGCAAACAAGATTGCCAGGCAAAAGGTGGGATTACAGGGGTGGGGATAGAGGTGGGGTAGGGGGGGTAGGGGAGGGGAGAGGGGGAAGGAGAAGGGAGAAGGGAAGGACTGAGGAGAGCTTGGGGGAGTGGGAGGGTGGAGAGGGAGGAAAGGTGGATATTGGAGAAGGGAATAAGATATCTACATTATTGGAGTCATCTTAGGACTGGCAAGATACTTGGCTCTAGAGGAGATCCCAGGTGTCCACAGGGATGCCCCCAGCTAGGTCCTTGGGCAGCAGAGGAGAGGGTGCCAGAACTAGCATTGTCCCATAGTCACACTGATGAATATCTTGATCACATCCACAGAAATTTCATCCGATGGATGAAGATAGAGACAGAGACCCACATTCACACCAGAGCAATGGATTGAGCTCCCAAGGTTCAGTCGAAGAGCAGAAGGTGGGAGAAGATGAGCAAGGAAGTCAGGACCGCGAGGGGTTGGTCCACCCACTGAGACAGTGTGCCTGATCTAATGGGAGCTCACCAAATCCAGCTGGACCGGGACTGAATGAGCATATGATCAAACTGGACTCTCTAAACGTGGCTGCCAATGAGGGCAGAATGAGAAGCCATCAACAATGACACTAAGACCTATCTCCTCTGCATGTATTATCTTTTTGGGAACCTAGTCAATTTGGATGCACACCTTCCTAGGACAGGATAGGGGGGGAGGGCCTTGGACTTCCCACAGGGCTGGGCACCATGCCCTCTTTTAAGGAAGCAACGGCGGTGGGGGGGGGGGGGGGGGGGACTGGGAGATGGGGAGGAAATGTAATTCTTTTTTTTTAATGGAAAAATAAAAGAATATGGGGAAAAAAAAGCCCTAATTTGTGGTATTTTGTT
Organism: Ondatra zibethicus; assembly: GCA_004026605.1. Taxonomy (NCBI): domain Eukaryota; kingdom Metazoa; phylum Chordata; class Mammalia; order Rodentia; family Cricetidae; genus Ondatra; species Ondatra zibethicus. The sequence goes on along the minus strand of PVIU01008638.1, from coordinate 80,054 downwards.
ACAGTGTTCCGAGATACCTAATGCAGTTGGCAAAGGGAGTTGGGTAACAGAAATAAGTAACTTCAGAGAGCACGCTTCTAATGCGACAGAGCCTGATCTTTACTAAGTATTTGGAAAGGAGTCTCTGAGAGAATTAAATCAAAGTTTAAAGGTAAATTCTTTTATTCTGTAGAATTCATGCCTATTCATTCATAGTGTCCTAATCATGAATATGGAGCTAAAAGGACAGCAAATTAGGCAGGGCTAGAATCCTTGCACATCCTAGAGCTCAGGGACAGTAGAGGTTCTGCTTAGTGGTTTCATGCTATCAGGCCTTGTCTACTGGGGTAGAGCATCGCAGATGATCAGATGCTGCCACCCAGGTGAAAGCTGGCAAAGAATCAAGTCTGGAAAACCAGAGTGTAGGGACAGATCCATCAGTCAAGGGTCGGACACTGCAAGTTTGCAATAATGGAGAAGGGCCCAGGGCTCACTCATGATGAAAGGGAGCACATTCGGTGAAGCACTTTCAAACCTGACAACTTAAGGGTTGAGGCTGACTTTAAACCATTGTCCCTGGCTCACTTTCAGAAACTGAGTAAAACTGAAATTGCTGCCAACGGCATGGGTGATATTAGGGCAAAAGTAACCATGACTTGCACATCAGAATAAGTCTAGCACTGATGGCCTAGGAGACAATACTTCTGAGTCATTGTCAATAGATTAAACAAACATGATATTATTGTCAGATACTATTAGTATTTTAGATATAGTAAACACTTCACATACATGTACTACATTGCAAAGTTGGCATAGTTGGTATTCCATTTTTTTCTGAGGCTTTATGTCAGAAATTTCCTTCTGTTAAAGTGATTTGAAGTAACTCCCATGATACTGTGCCCTGGCCTTTGAGTTTGGAATGTACCAACCACCTCCTGGAGGTCTCCTGACAAGTGTTTTTATTATGTGAACTGAAAGAGGCCTTCTCACAGACATGTTGTTGTTGTTGGTGGTGGTGGTGGTGTTGGATGTGGCTTCTAAATGATGCTACCACCAAGGCGCTGTTCATAATCTGGATTTTTCTTTGCTTGCATGTCTGTGATCTCTGACTCACAGCAACAGTGACCGGCTAGAAAACAGTGTGATTTATCTCTTTGTCCTCATAACTGGCACAAATACAGCCTAAAACATGGTAGGTACACTAGTGATGCTAGCTGATACTTAATATTCAGAAGGGTAAAAAAAGAAAAAGATGAACATGCAGATTTGGTGTGCCAATAATGGCATAATAAATTCATGTATTCAACTATATGATAGTGCTATCTGAGATAATGTATTTATCATGATAAGTCAGTATTAGGAACACTGCCTCACATACAGTGAGTAACTGGATACAGACTCAGAGATTTTAGTCCACTGTCAAGCCACAGGATTTTAAAAGAATGCAAACTGAGCCCTGGTAAGATGGCATGCCTCTTGTGATCCCAGCACTCAGAAAACCGAGTCAGGAGATTTGTGAGTTTGAATCTAGTATTGAGTATATAACAAGACCTTGTCTCAATAACAACAATTATAAGAGATGCTTGTCCACTACTTAACCTCCCTCTTATATATGATCTCATTCAATTCTCAGACAGTTGTTATCTTCATTCTACCATACAATGAAGTTAGCAAAGGTCCCACTGACTGAACAGAAACTCAAGTTTAGCCAGCACTGAACCACTGCCCGGCACTATCTGGCTAAAGGATGAGAGTCAGGATGAGCCCAAGCCATAAGCTTTTTTTTTTTTTTTTTTTTTTTTTGAACAAAGGAAAAAGTGACCTAATGGTGCAGAAGCTCTTAAAGATTCCCTTATGGTTCAATATGAGTTAATAAAATACATAAGCTATTATTTGAGCCACCTTTACCTTTCAGCTCCCAAAGGCTGAACAAGCTTAACATCTGGGCTTACAGGAAAAGCCCAACCATGAAACTGCAGACAGCAGTCAGTAAATAGAAACTCATAAAGCATGAGCTGTGGAAGGGGCATGTGATCAGGAACCACCCAGAACCCCCTCCCTAGTCTTTCCCACCACATGCAGTTAGTTTGGATGTAATAGCAAGTCAAGCAAAGGCCTCTCTACTCAAATCCTGCATCCAGACAATGGCACTTGCCATCTTTCTGATCTTCCTGTCATTGTTTACTGAAAAGTTAACTACAGCATTTAAATTATAGGTCGTAAAACATTTGTTTGAATGCTGTTTGCCAGTTCACACTAAACAGCTGTTATTGATACTCAGCAGTTACTAAGCCCTAAATATTAGGAAACGCCAGAGAAGAACAGCTTTGAAATGATACTCTATTTGATCCGGTTCTGCAGTAATTGTTAAAATCATATACACTTCCTTTGGATCCCGCCAAAGCCTCTGCAGTATCGAGGCACCTGCCGTTCCAATTTGCAATTTCCTCAGCCATCCTTTGAAGTTATTTTTGCCAATTACCTGGTGTTAATATTAATTAAATGTGATTTGCAACTTGAAATGTAGTGTTATCAATGGAACTCAGCTGTATGAATACAAAGTAAAATTTTCAATTGAGTTAAAATGTTTCCTTTCATTCATAGTATTTTAGAACATTAATACTTTTGTCAAATTGATTTTTGCCTGCTGGAAGTCATTTTTCCAAAGCAATGAACATCTGAGGGGGAAAATATTTTTTATATATGCTTTTCTTTCTGTCATTGAAAATACTTTGTTTTAATCTTAAAACTGAATCCATTTTCGTTCATAGAAATTTGGTTCTTGTTTATAACCTAAAATGGGGAAGTGCTTTCTTCTAAAGCAATAAGCTAAGCTAAGAAATATGATCAGTTAGTATTTGTCAATTTTATACTAGGAAAAAAATTTCCATTAATGCTTGATCCTCACCAAAAAATAAATCACACTCAAATTTGGGGGACAAGTATCAGTCATTTTGCATACCAAAATTAATTTAATTGGTGTATCCCATTATCCAAATAGAAATTGCCAACTCTCTTCACAGTCCTTTCTAACACTGAGATTTTAAGATTCTGAACACATGTCAGGTGATAGTCAGGAATGTCCAACACTGGCAAATTAGGAGGAAAGTCACATACAGTAGAAGATTTGACAGATTTGGGTCTATCCTGCCGCTTGTAATATACGCAGTGGCGACTTGAAGACTTGTCATCTTCGATAAGTCATTCATAAACATGATGACTGATTAAAGGAGGTGTGCATGCCACCTCACTGTGTAAATCTACAATGAAAAGATATCATGCTTTCACAGATTCCTTTTATCTCCAAAGATAAAGCCTCAGCGTCCTTGCCCTTTATAATGATGGTAGTAGCATTAACATTTATTATCCTGTCTTCCTTTAAAAATGGCATAATACGGTAAGACAAAGAAGTGAAAGAAACTGTCTAAAGACTCAAGGAAGTCACTGATTGAGTCAGGAGCTACAAGCCTCACAGCTTGTGATGGAAAAGCATGAGCAAATATCATCAACCCCTTTATTACAGCATCAGTGAAACCTTGTATTGAATAATTAAAACAAGATAAATAGAGGAGTGTGGTTCTGGCAATTGATGGTATGTAACATGGATGATGAATAAGTTCTAACTCAGGAGCAACTAAGCCATTCCCTTTCCTCAAGCCAAAAGAGACCAAAGGGGGAAACAAAAATAAATTAGACTAGAAGACACACTCGGTGTATTTATGATTGTCAAGGTGTTATATATATAAAAAAAGACATTTTTGAAACTGCACAAAGCAAAGTAGTGGAACAGTCAGTGTATAGTCATACTTACAGTGTTCCTGCCAATCCTTCTGAAAGCTCTTGGCAGCCTGAGCCGGGGACATCTAGACACTGGGATCCCACACACACCTGCTCCAGTCTGTAATCTTACTTTATATACTAAGCGATTCTATCCTTGCAATCAAGTAATCAAGAACAGAAGAGTAGAATTGCATAAAACGCCAAAGAAACGTCTGAATTAGTAGTATTAGAGGCATCTCTATTAACTGAATTCTGTCTAGTCCTGCTAACCTATTCTTCTGGCCTACCTCCCACTCTTGTCTCTAGATGCCATCCCTATGAGACAGTCACAATTATACCCTGTGATGCATTGAATCATGCCTACAAAGATATGCTAAAATCCTCACCTCAGGAACTCAAAATGTGACCATTTGGAAACAGAGGCAATGCAAATATAATAGCCATGATGAGATCATGCTGTAGTAAGGTGGTCCTATCCAATATGGCGGCTGCATCTCTTTGACAAGAGAAGATGAAGAAAGCTACAGCATAATAGAAAGTAGCTACATGATTTCAGAGGCAGACATGGAGGTGATGTGTCTTCAAGCTGAAGAAGACCAGGGAATGCTGGCACAGCTCAGAAGATCCAAGGGAAGTGAGATTCTCCTCTGAGATACCAGAAATAGCACAGCCCTGGGGCCACCTAGGCTTCAGGATATCAGAGATGAGGAGCAATGAGCATCATCTTAAGTAGTCCAGAATGTTCCTCATCCTGACACTTCTGAGAGGATAATTCGTCTCTGTAGATCACACATCATGGGTCTCTGCAACTGCACAATACACTTTTCATTATGCTCACTAGGAAAAGTTCCTGTTCTCTTATGAAAAACTATTCTTAATCCTTGAATTAAAAAGAAACACCCCAAAAAAATATTTGTAAGTTTTCTATGACAAAAACTTTCTTCAAAAGTGACGAAGCCCTCCATAGCCACCAACACACCAAGAAGAGAAAAGACTTCCCGGTCTTCATCTCCCATTACTGTTGGCACCACTGTCGTCACGAAACCACTGCCCAAGAGTCTATCCTCAGCTTCCTTTCTTTCTCGCTCTCTCCATGTTCTGCCTCAGCACGCACAGCTTCTCTGTAACTGTGATTTTTGTGAGAATGGCCTTCAGGGTTGGAATTTTGGTTCCTGATTAGGTAGGCCAATGCTCCTGCTGCTCTTCCCCACAAAAGATCTGTCCTGGTGTCTGAAGCGCAGTGCACTCCTGACCAAACTCATGTTCCCCACTCCACACCAGTCTTCCTTCTGTGGTTCTGTGACTGTACTTGCCTTCTTTGAATGGCCCAGCTACAAAATGTTGTGGTCAACTATAACTTTTTTTCTAACCTTCAAGATCTACATTTACTTAGTTACTGTTGTATAGACTCGATCTTAAAAATGTCTCTCATGTTAGTCTACTTTTCTATTTCTACTGCCACAGCTTCATTTTAAACCAAGACAGACACTGGCTGCAGAGGCCCCTATGGAGTCTTCCAACCCTTATTTATGTACTTATCCTGGTAGATTTCTTCAAACCTCAAAAGTTTCAGATATTATTTAGAACACCAAGAATAAATAAGTATCTTCTGACTTACAGGACTCAGAGATGAGATGTGTCAGTGCCTCACTTTCAGCTGTACTGCCCATACCTCACCACGCACTATACTCTAGTCAAACTGTGCTTAGTGAACTTGTATTGCTGCTTTAGGGTTTCAGTTGTCATTTGTTTGATAGTTTCTCCTGTAGAAAGAGATAGTCAAGATATGGCTAGACTGACACTAAGCAAGAATATCAAATATTTACTTTCTCAAATGCCTCCTATATCTCCCTCACAATAATTTTGCTTCACAATAATGATGAATCGCCATCAGCGTCTGTTCATGACCACCATTTACACATCATCTCCTTCTCCCAGATTCACAAAGACTACTTCCAGATACTCAGATTCTGTTAAAATGCAAAACACTCTAATTAAATGTGTACAATGTATCACAAAATGGGATTTTCGTTTTGCTGTAATTCCATTATGATCTACCTGAATTAATCAGAGCCACACCATAGGATGCCTCAACTTACACTGAAATTTCTTAGCAATCAATGTTGCTGAAGAGAGAAACTAAGAACAGAGCGTGAAATTTAAAAAAAATGAGTGAATACAAACATCAAATACATAATGTTATTAATGAGCAGATACTCCAAAAACTGAATGTATACCCCTCTCTCTCAGTAAAATCACTCAGATCCCTAAATACACACTACTAACATGGTGACAGAAATTCCATCAGTGATTCAGTAAGACTGGCAAATGTTACAGAGCTAATGAATTTTCATTAGAGTCATCAGATAGTTCCAGAATGGGTTAAGTTGCTACTATTTGCCATTCCCATTAATATCATTGTCATGTGAAAGGTTGAATTTTCAGCTATTTTTGTTCTAGATAAAAATCTTTGTCATTAAAATGAGGGATGATTCTGATATTTAATATATTCCATGGCATACTCTGGCATGATACTAATTTGGCCTTTTCAGCATTCTGCATATTAAGTGACAATCCATCCCTCCTCCATTGCCCAGATAAGTGAGAACTGAAATAGAATGGACAGCCAATCAAGTCACAGAATACTGAAAGGATCAACAGAGAAAAAGAACGTGCTCCTCTAATCAGGAGCACACGTGAGGTGCTAAAATTATTTTCTCCCCTTCTATGACTAAGAGAGGAGCAGCAATCATGAGTGGTGGCCCCTGAGTCGTCATATGTGACAGTATTGCCAGAGCATAGCAATAGATCCTAAAATGAAGATCAAGTATTTCTTATTTTAGCCAATAAAATAAAAATAAAATCTTACTCTCACTTAACTTTCATCACAATACATTACATCAGATTCTATAATAGGCAAATTACATCCTTATTGAATTTTTCATAGTACTCTGCTCCATGCACACAAAATGTGCTCCAGCGTTGAAGAATGCCCAGAGTCACTGCAGAAAACTTATTTCAGTACATACTCTATTATTTTCCTCCACATGTTGAATTATCACTCTGGTGAGAGCCGACATCAGCTGCTTGAATAATGTATTAACCCTGCTTCTGGAAGCTATTGTTTTCGTCTGAGTGGGCATTTCCTTTAAGGATAAACATGGGACTTTTTTTCCAAGAAAATAATATAATTTAAAGTTTAATGGAAGCTTTCAGATCATTTTATGCTATAATGATACAACTTAAAATTCCAAAAAGCAAAGATTACAGCTTTACAAACACAGTTGGTATGAACACTTGTCCAATTAAATCAATTAACCCCATCTGCCGACTAGACTAGTTGCTCTCTACAGTTTCTGCCACAATGCAGCCATAGAACACATGTTAAATATAAAAAGTCTTGAGCATAATAAATGTCCCTATCCTATTATGTCCAGAAGAAAGGCCTCAGGCATCTATGATTTTCAAGTGAAAATTGTTCCAGGTAATTATAGTTAAACCTTAGTCATTCCCACATTCTTCTCCTGAACTAAAACTTTCAACCATTAACTGATCAACATGATTTCCTTCTTGAAGTTCAGAATTGCTTTAAAATAGTCAAGAGGCACTTTAATACTTCCACAACACCATGATTACCAATACAAAAAAATTAATTCTCTCCAAGAAAATGGTATTATTTAAGTGCCAATGGTGTGTCTCCTTCCATCTACTAAGTTTTGACGATAACTAGTTGTCAGTATGATTTATTCTGTATGCTGCTTTCTGTTGTCATTCTGTTCTGCTTTTTCCTGAGAAGTGAATGGATTTACAGCCTCACAGGTAATATGCATGTTGGTGAAATACCTACACAGGTTTGAAAAGCTCTTTGAAGAAATCCCAGGGCAGAGCTTGTCAGCACTTTGTCCTAACTAGGTTTTCACAATTTTCCCTCCATCATGCTGTAAGGTCTAGACTTTTATAAACAAATGAAAGATAGAAAAGTCAAATATGACAATGAGCATATGACTTAGGACTGACCCTAGGGACTGATCTAATATTGCTTTAAAATGAGTATAAGCACTAATCCCTCTAGTGTTCCATGTTAAATTCCACTGACTTTTTTTTAATTTGATGACTTACTAATGTAAACTTCTTTCTAGAACAATCAAACAGTATGCCATTTATTCAAATTCACTGTGGCTCTGAGGTGCCTGCAAACTCCCTCATCAAAACAGACAATTCAAAAGATGTTCACTGAAGTTGGAATCTCTCCTGCTCAAATCAGCACCAAAGAGTCACCTTGCTGGAAATAAGAACAATAAACCCATCTACAATCTTGCTTCTCCATACAGAGGACAGCCTGGACCACATATTTATGAGAATGAGACTATCTCATAGATATCAGACAGCACTTGGAAGTGTCCAGATTTTAGCATCCTGTCACCTCCTAAGGCAATCGACTGGTAAATACATGCTCACCAATCTCCCTGGAGATCTGGGTGAAGGCCTCAACACCGCTCTCTCCATAGTTCCCCTCAGAAGCCACTGTTGACACATAATTCCATCCCAGGGCTGTCACAATGTCCACCATGGCTTGGGCTTGGTAGGAGTCAGGCGGGACCACCCGAGAAAAGAAGTCATACCTGGTGTTGTCACTCAGCTCTGGGGCTGTGGATGCATAGCTAATTTGAGGTATCTGCAAAACAAAGGAGAGGTCATTTCAACCCATGATTTGTCTTGTACAATGATAGAGTATCATAAAAGACTAAATGGTCCAAGCTGTAACAAAAACCTAGATGTATCAGCCTAAAGGCAAAATATGGTTTTAGGACTACCAACTTCATTAGAAATGATGCCCTAACAGTCCACAGGCTTCCCTTCCTTTTGGAGCACAGATGCATAAACATTGAGAAACAGTTTAGTTTTGCTTCAAGTTCCTTTGCGTCAAAGGCCAAAGGAAAACATTTCATGCATTTGTTGCTTCTTTTTTATTCTTTACATGATTGTTCTGGTGTGGAAATGAAAGAGAAATGAAGCCATGGTACAAACATACATCAGAGAAGGTCACCTCAGAAATTCTTTTTGACTTTAATGCATAAAAGGTATGTGAGAATTGAATGGGAGGGTTTTTGTTGCTGGTTTTCTTTTTTGTTGTTGTTGTTAATGTTTTTGAGACTTGATATTACCAAAGTTTTAAAATTATAATTTTCATAATTTAATTTTGATTTTTTGATACAGGGTCTCAACTATGTATCCCTGGCTATCCTAGACCCACTTATGTAGCCCAGGCTAGCCTTGAACCCATAGAGATCTGCTTGCCTCTGGCTCCCAAGTGTTGGGATTAAAGGCTGTGCCACCATACCTTGCTGTAAATTATTTTAGATACATACTTTTTCTAGTCTCCTCACTGATTTTTGGTATAGTCATTGAATAGCACAAGAATATTTGTAACCAGCGAACTGTGCATCTTCCAATAAAAAATATATTTCCCACTCATTAAAAATCATCACCTAGAAAAAACATCTGGATCATAAATTTCTTAGGAAAGGAGAATGTTTGCTGACACCAAAGGATAAATTGCCATGGAGTTTTTAAATTGAGAATCCTATATCACTTCTTAATAATCTGACAATGTGTACTATGTACCTGGGTATCTCATCACCCTTCAGCCATCATCCTAGGGTGTGGGTATAAACTGAAAGGTCAAAATGACTCCAAGAGATCCTGACTTGGGCGACTTCTTAAAAATACAGCTTAACTCATACATAGAACAACTTTATTCACCATAAGATGATGCACCCCCAAATCTTCCATACCCTCAAATTAATACCCCAGTGACAACTGAAGTGGGAATTTACTGAAGTCTTGGGCTGAAAGGGGATGTCAGAAGAGTTTTTCTGGCTTGCCATAAAAAGTTATATACACCAGGAACTAATGGTCAGTCACCAGTCTCTAATCAGTTGATTTCCAAGCTACTCTTGACATCTTTGAAGGTCACTCGTCTAGATAAACCCTCTAAGTCGACAGAATCCTACCCTACAATGGTGCCCAGTGAAGTGACACCAAGATACAAATAAAAGCTTTACTCAGGGACTCAGAAGCAAAACCATGTGCGTGCGGGAGCTGTCCAGGTTCTGAAATAGCAGTTCCGCCTCTGAGTAACCTAGTTCCTTACCTGTTTCAGCAGTGGAGGTGTCTGCTTGGGTCAGCCCATTTTCTAAATTCTCCTCGGCTCTCCTTTCCTGGTGGGGATCATGTTAACTTTACACTGTGTGACCATAAAAACTGTCTGAGCCTCCTACTGTCGCCCTTTGCTTTTTCTTCCAGACACACCAGCCCTGTCTTGACAGTGTCTGTGCCTTTGTAGTATGGAACTCAACACGACACTTCCCCAAATCTCAAAGCACAGCTGCTTTGGCCTTCCTCACCTTTTTTTCTTGCTTCTAGAAAACCTGGAGAAGAGACCCTGGCCACTCAGTGAGCTCTCCTCGCATCCTACACTAGATAAATTTTCCCCAAAATCATTGACATATGCATGTCTATATTCTAACAAAAATATTCATCACATTAAGACTGAGGGGGAGAAGAAGACCCACACCTCCTCCTGCCCAGGGCTGTCCATTCTGGGCAGGAGGAGAAAACATGAGTGTGCCCAGCACCATCAAGACTGAGCACAGGCCCTGCACCTCACCTGGGCAGCACAGTAGAACGGACCCTGTTGATGGGGCACAGGTGAGCCACCCAGAGATTATAAGCAGGAGAGATCTGGTCCTGTCGAGGTCACAAGAGCAAGAGAGCTGGCCCTGCCTCTCACCGCCTGCAGCACTCGGCAGAGTGGTCCCTGCACCTTGTCTGAGCAACACAGCAGAGCTGGCCCTGCCTCTCACCACCTGCAACACTCGGCAGAGTGGTTCCTGCACCTTGTCTGAGTAACACAGCAGAGCTGGCCCTGGTGGTGTAGGTCTAGGTGAGTGGATTCCAAGGGCATGAGAGCAAGAGAACCAGCCACATCCCTTGCTGCTTACTGATGAGGGTGAGCTTACTACTCCCTGGAGCAGTGCTGAGGAGCTCATCCTGGTGGTGAGGATGTGGGAGAGCTGGGGGGCTGACCAACTCAGCAGCTACCCAGACCCAGAGCCAGGGCTGAGTCAGACCATTCCAAAATCCACCCCATCTATGACCTTTTGGAGCATGTGAAGGGCCCTGTCCCCAGACTCAAACTGCGGTATCTCCATGACATAAGATGACAACTACAAGATATCCAAGAGGAGTCCCATTGAAGGCCCAGTATCTGTAGTGTAGCAGAAACCAGAGGCCATGACCAGACCAACGACTCACTGCAATGAACACTTGCAAGTAAAGTTGTATGGACTAAGGGTATACTGTGAACCTCATTGTGACATGCTACAGCTTCCATAACAAGGTTTTTCTTTTTTCTTTTCTTTTAAATTTTATTTTACCTTATCTTGCTGGAGGGAGATTGCAAGGGCAAAGAGTGGATGTGAAGGGATGAGGAAATAAGTGGGATCAAGATGCATGATGTGAAATCCACAAAGAATCAATAAAAAGCTAAGTTAGAAAAAAAAATCATCAGTCTGACCCAGGTTATATTGCGTTGGTGTGAGTGAACGGGTAGCTGAGTATATGTGGGTGAGTGTGTGGAAGAGAATTTTATAAGGACTGCTACAGACTGTGCCATCTTCTTGTCCTATTTGAAAGCACAGCCCTCCCTCTTCCTCGGCTCCTCAGAGTCCGGCAGTAAAATGTCTTACACAACCCCCACCCCGCTTGTAATAATGAGCCAACCCTTTCTTAAAATGAACACAAAGTGTGAAAATTGAGTGTTTGAAACCAAAACTAATTATCTCAAATTACTACCTTCAGTCAGTCACTTCCAGGGCCGTTTAATTAGCAGTCAGCATCATGTTTAGGATTAATTAAACAGGTGTAAAGGGTATATAAAATAAAAGTGCAGATAGGAGATGGTTGCTTGATTAATCCAGTAATGGGCTTTCTCCCCGATGTCTTGAAGAGTTTTCTCTTTGGAGATGGATGTGTGAAAAAGTAATGTGCAAGTGCGTGTTTGCAATTTCATTTGTTCAGTCCTTCTCTGATGCAGCCTACAATAACATCGTGGCATAGTGATAGTATTTCAAGCCAACTTTTCAAACTGTCATGAAGTCACATCCTGTTTTTACTTTATTTGCCATAGAGCACTAAGCATTGGCTCATTAAGCATTTTAATTTCTATGCCAGCATCCCCAATATTTGTACTACCCACAAATTACACCCCTACTAGCAACTGAAGTGAAATTTTATTAAAGACCTAGGCTGTTTCTTTTTCTTTTCACTGCATCAGATCCATCCTAACTAGCCCCTTAACCCTGGGGGATTTATCTCTCAGAAACAACAATATAAAAGTGCTGGGGGGGAGCTAGAGAAGTGGAGAGGGAAAGGAGGAAAACTGAAGAAAACATATCAACAAAAGGAGGCATTAAGGCAAGCATTCCTCATCACTCATTCATCCTTCTAAAGCACTGACATCCTTTACAGCACCGAGCCCCACTTGATAGTTCTAAGGATAAAATCTGCACTCTCATCTGGTTCTGGGTACCACTCAGCTCTGCTCATCCTCCCTCTTTCGCATTGCGCTCTGTCCATAGCAGAAGGAGATGCAGGGAGGGATAGATCCGGACTTCAATCTGGCCTTGCTTCCCTCTCCTGCTGCTGTGTCTCCTCTGGGTCGACAAATTGGAGATAGAAACAGAAAAACCCAGGTGGTTGACACCTGCACCCTTGCCCACAGGTGTACCCCAGTGCAGGGAGACTATGCTCCTCTGCCAGCTGATGTGCATACCTCCAGTGTTACTCCTTCCACAGGAATCCCCCCCCTGACTCTGCCAAGCAGTGTCCCTCACTCCCTCAGTGCCTCTCATCTGAAATTAGAGTCCTGGCCGGTGGCTGGCTTAGCATTCTTCCAGAAGTTAGCACTTTATTTGTTATCTACATCTAATACTTGATGGATCAAATAATCAATAAATGTTTAGTGGTAACTGATTAACCCATGTCAGGAAATTTGGCATTGCCTCCTGTTGCATTCTGCTACAGTATGGCAACCATCTTCTCCATTTGCTGGTTTACCGTTCTCACCCTTCTGTGTCTCCTGTGTCTAAGAGACTGCTTGTTGCTACTCTGTCACCTGAGTTTTCTGTTTCTATATTCCAGCTGAATTTGAGGCATAGGAACAAGAAATGGGAGTGAGACCAAGTCAGAGGTCAAGATCTGTTCCTCCAACTCCTTCCCCAAATAACAAGGTGGTCTCTACCTGAGCCTCAGCCATAATTCTTGCAGGCTCTAATGGACATCCTCAACTCTGACCCCTGCATGTCTACTTACTATTGTCCTTCCCTGAGTAATTCATCGTCCAAAGGTGGTTCCTGTATCTCTGCCCACGCCTTATAAATAAGCCTACTTTTAACCTCTTTTCCATCATTTCTCTGGCACTCCAGAAGCCTGGCTGTTTGACTGATGCACCCCCCCCATGACATGCATCTGTATCCCCCACCGTCTGTCCTACCCTAACCTCTTGGTCCTCTGCCCACTTTCCCTTTCAGCAGTCTCTACTGCTGTTCTCACCCAACTTTCCCCTTTTTTTCTCTCTTTCAACTCCTAACGGCGTCAAATTGCATATTTGAAAACACCTGTCATCTTGCTTTCCCTCATTTCTCATTTTCTTTGTGCTAAGTTTCATAAGACTATAATGTATGCTTAAAATAAGGCCTTTTTCCATTACTCAAATAAAGCATATTAGAAGTAATTAATTATACAACACAAGACCCCCCCTTTTAAAAAGCCTTCAGCTTCCACTTTTCTGTTAACTGCAGTTCCCACCCCCAATCCCATGCTTTGAGGAAGTTGCAGGATCTAGTTGTCTGTTTCTCCTTCTCCCCGACAGACAGAAAACTAAGACTGAGGACAGAGGTCTGCACTTGCTGGACAAGAGTGTATAACAGCTTTTTATTCACAGGCTTGCTCATCCCAGGCTCCCTTCCTACCTGTGGGTACAACCTCTAGTCCTGGAGAGGAAGCCCATCCTTCTCACTGCTATATACCTCTGGCAACCATGTGTGTGAAGGGGGAGTAGAAGTTCATAGTGATGGTAGAATTTACAGGACTTCAAATCTGCTAGGAGGGCAAAAGTAGGTCCCAAGGTTGAGGCGTAATACTGAGTAAGAGGCACTACTTTGGCCTCAGGCCAAGCTGGCTTCTCTGCAATCTAGTTCTTAAGAGACAGCCATGTGTCTTGGGAGCTATTTGGTGCTTGCCTGGCTGTTAATAAAGCTAATTACTTGATCTACGTTTAAGTAGCTCTTCTGTGAATCTTGGACTTACACACCCTAAAAAGGGATTCCACATTTGACTTGTAGCCTCTAAAGAAGCTAACGCTTGATTTCAATAGGTGTTTCTGTGTGTGTGTGTGTGTGTGTGTGCGTGTGTGTGTGTGTGTGTGTGTGCATGTGTGTGTGTGTGTGTGTGTGTGAAAGGAACTACCGGCACTTTCCTACTTTGGCTAGATGGAATCTTTCTAGCAGCTTGACCCCTCAAAACCGAACTACACATTCCAGCCTTCTTCACAGGGGTGAACAGAATTTCTGAAAATGTCCCTGGAGGGACCAGGCATGACTTCCCCATTTTTTATTCCAGGAATTCAGACATAAAGGTTATAGGTCCGTGCATTATCCTAGACAGTACCTAAGCTAATGTGAACTAACAGGTCTTCATTTTCCTCACTGGATTTTCTCATCCTTCGGCCTCTGCTCAGTTGTTTCTTCCTGAAACAAAACCCTTCTGACCACCCCTTTTCCTGTGTCTTCCCAGCTCCAGTTACTACCTCATCACCCTTTACATTTCCTTCCATGCTCTTATCACAACTTGTGTGTATGTATATATTCTGTTTCCTTTACTAACAGACGGACTCTAAACAGAGTCGTTATGTTGTTTATAGATGTTATGAGTTGCAAAAACATAATAAAAGACCAATAAATATTAATAGAAAAAGAAAACCTCAAGGATCACTCATCACTTTCCTCCATGTCTACCAACATTGAAGGATTTTTCTACAATACTATTTCAGTAGAAATTAGAAATTTTCATATTATTTATTAATCAAAGTTCTACTCAGATGCTACAGCTACTGATCAGCGTGAGATCATCTGTTTTACCAGGCAGTAGTGATAGAATTCCAATTCAAATCAACTAAGTGCATTTCAGTTGTGTCCTGAGTACACTCACAGCAGGGAAGAACATACTTGTCAGTCAACTCTTTGGAGTGCTAGAAATGACCACAGTGACTAGAAATGTCATGGGGAACACTTTGGAAGCCCATGGACTTCAGTGAGGCATTGAATAAAAATGACACTCATAATCAAAAGCCCCTTCTAGTTTACTGGTTCCTGTAGACTGATTATTTGAGACAGACATAAAGCTGCTTAGACCTCCTACAAACCGTGACTCTCACCATTGCCTTTACTGAGTCTATTTACATCACTGAGGGGTGAGATTGGGAGTAATTTAGGCATTACTGCTCTCAAATAGACATAATTTCAGTTGCCTGTAAAAGTTTCTCACTATTTATATACCAAAAATTATTGAAATCTTGCCACTTCCCTTAACTGTTCAAATGGCATGAGTCCAGCCTGCTCTCCAAACTTTCTGATTGCCCACAATCTTAGGGAATCCAAGACCCAACCCTGACAATCTAGCAATAAGACACAAAAAGCACAGTTCTGGTGAAACCATAGGGTTTGTAGTAAGTTCATCTTCCTATGAAGAAACTAGCACATATCTGAATACAGGCATGGACAGACAGAAAACTTGAGTCACATGAATCTTCACTGTTGATTCTCAGGGGAAAAAAATAAAACTTGCCTGAAAACAACTTTGTTTATTGATTGCTATGTTTGGCAGGGCAGGTAAGTGAAGGGTTCTGTGTGTTGTCCAATAACATCATTGGTTTCCCCCACTGAAAGATCAGCTTGGAACTCCTTTCTTCCCCCAGGAGGTAGCGCTTGCCTGAGCACTTCTACAGTGATGGTGGACTTAGCAATCGTGGCCATCACAACAATTGTTCCCCACCACTCACCCTTAGGATGGATTCATTGCAGCTGAAAAACTCAGGACAAGAAAAAGCGTAATGACTGTTGTAGCCATTAACTTTGTCTGTTCAGACTTCATTGCTCTGTAGTATTAAATCTACTTGTGCTTCTGGCAAGACATGAGTATATAATCAGAAATTAGATCAGACTGAGGAGTCAGGGATAGGAGTCAATGCCCAGTACTGGTCCCCCTCTCCCAACATTGCCTTAAGCTTTCAATGCTCCTCTCAACTTCATGGAAAATCACATAAAGAGAGGGTAAAGGGAGAAAAAATGAAGTCAAGTGATAATAAAACAGGGAAGAGTGATGAGTACCCCAGTTTTGCATTCAAAATTATGATTCCCTTCCCAAATCAAGACCTACTCTATACAAGTTCATCCAGTTCTTAAGCTTCCGGCCCACAAGTCAATGTGAAATGTGAAATATTTACCCCTGTCTTTCTGCTCAACTGAGCTCCCACACTTGACTCTCAAGGAAGACTCATCATTGGGTTTTGATACATGATAGAGATTAGCAAAATAAAGCTAGGAAACCTATTGAAATGGGAAATTGGGGGGGGGCCAGGGACAGCAAGAGAGATATCATTCTGCATTGTCCTGTATTTTATCCTGTCCCCTACATCAGTACACTCGGACTAAGTGACACTTTCCATCTGCACCCACACTGAAAGTGCCTGTGTTTATTAGCACAACAGATGTAATCTCGCATTAGGAAGTTGAAGGTCATAGGTTTAATTCATTATGGACTAACATGCAGCCTACATCCCCCCCACACACACACTAGAGCATCCTCTTCACAATGCAGAGCTCTGCTAACAAAACCAACCTACAAGGGGAAAGGCAAGGCCAATCCACTGCTCAATAAATCATTCAAAGATGGCTTGTAACTGAGGGTGAACTTGCAACTTCAACAGTAAACGTGAAAAAGCATCGTATCATAGGCAACACACCTTCTTCAAAACCCAGGAGACACGGCTTTGTTTTGGTGTGCCTCTGCAGCTTTAAGTATGATTACCCTTGTGGTCATTTGTTGACTTCTAATAATCCATTTGGCTGGTCTGTTGAAATGTGAGAGCGCATTTTCTCTTCTATTTTAAAAGGATATTGTGTGAGTTGGGGAAGGAAAGAAAGTAAAAAGCACACTGGGTTTCAAACAACTCTTCTAAATACAGGAATTTTCAAGGCAGCAGAAGTATAGAAAGGGTAGAGTAGAAAGTCATAATGACCCAGGACCTAGGGTATGGTGACTGCCATAAATGAGCTCTGCAGGCCAAAGGAGGAACCAGACACAGTCGTAGGAAGGCCATAAGAACAGAAGCTATTTTGAGAAAAACAATGAGTTCTTGGGAGTCACAAAGCCAGCAACTGACAAATTGATGAAGAAATTACATCAGGACTCCTCCCACATATACCTCCTAGGGGGTTTCACACAGAGTCCACTGAAAGTTAGAGAGCGTTTGACTTCTAATGTGCCCACTTAAAATGGAAAAACAAGCAATCCATGAACATGATAGAATTTACATATAAACAACCAAAATTATGTCCTGTATGACTAATAATGATTTTCTTGTACATCTACTAATTATGTTTTACAGAAAGGAAGCAAAATAACTCCTCAGGGAAGGAGCAACTGTAATCTATCACATCTCTAGAAGTGTGGAGATTTTTAAGCCTACCTATTCTACATTCATGCTCATTTGGTGTTTTAACAAGTGGAATTTAACCTTAGTTAATACAGTGACTTATGAATAACTTTATAATTTGTTTCATTTAAATCTCCTGATCACCAATTTTCTTCTTTTCTGATTTCTCTACAATTTACTATCCTGTGACTTCTAGGAAATTATTACCAATGCAAATTCAATATTACACACAAGTTTAAAAGGGTAATTCAATAAAGCCTTTCTGCCTCACCCAACATAATATTTTTATTAGTTATTTGGGGGATTTCTTATAATGCACCTCAATCACACTCATTTCTCATTCCTCCCAAGTCCACACCCCCACCTATGTGCCCTTCCCGCCCCCCAATAAAAACAAGTCCAGTTTGTGTTGCCCATATATTCCTTAGAGCATAGTCAAACTTCCAGTGGCCAGCCACTAAAAGAAAACTGAGTCCCACCCCACCCACACCAGAAACTATCAACTGTATAGAATTATACTTCAGCATCTGTATCACAGTTTTGAAGGACTCTCTTCAAATAACCTCCTGCCTGGACTCTTTGGTTGCTGGGGAGAGTTTGTCACAGAAGCCTTCGGTGTCTCTCATTCTCAGTCTACACTCACAGTTACCATTGCAAAAGAAACTTCCTTGCCCTTAGTAGCCAGCAAAGCTCTTCTTCTGATCAGTGGTAAAAGTAAATTTCTGAATGACTGCTTTTGGTGTTTTAGTAATTTTTCCAACAAACCTGCCCACACTAGGTGCCAGGCACTGAGACAAGCCTCAGAGACGAGGCAGTAAGAAACAAGAAGTCCCCCCGTCCGAAGGAGCATGTGGAAGTGGTTCCTCCACCCCCAATGACAGGCACTATGCAAACAATGATCCAAGTAAGTACTCAATCATGAGTGAGGCTAAGTGTCCCAGGGTTTCTTTCCTGATCTGGGGGACAAAGTGTGCTTCCTTGATGAAGTGACATTAAGATAATACATGAAAAAGAAGGGGAAAGGGGAGCATAGACTAAACCCCACCAGGTTAGCCTCATATTCAGATCTGTAAACACCCAAACTGTAGAAGTAAAGAGGAGGCCAGGTCAACTGACAGTTACTTAAGTTTAAAAAACTTGTCTGAAGTGGAATCATATTAAAATGAAGTCATCAAACTCCCTGTTTCTTACAAGTTTTGCTTTCCTTAAGTTCTATTTTATTCTTTGATTGACACACAATGGTTATATATACTTAAGGCTATTGTGTGATTTCATATACATTACCTATGTACGTACATTATATAATGATAAAGTACTAGTAATTGGCATATACATCACCTTGAACATCATTATTTCTTGTAGGGAAAATACTCCAAATTTTTCTCTTCTAGGACTCTGAAATATATATAATACAAGAGTGTGAACTATAATCATCCTACTAATATATTGTCAAGAAATATACCTAGTTTAGATTCTTATCACATGACTATGAAGAGAATACGTATAGAACCATCAGTGGAAATAAACACCTATCTCTAAGTTCTAGGGTATGGGTAAGGAATAAGTGAATGGAAGAGCAGAAAGATAGAAGATGAGTCACTGAGAAACTAAAGCAGAAACTAATCCCATAAAAGAGAATAACTTTAAGATAAGACCCTACGATACCACCTGAAAGACATGTGAACTTATACTACATACAAACTCTAATATTTGCTTTCTTGAAAAAATGAAGAGATTGAAGGAAGCATCGTCTTCATTCTCCTCAGGCAGTAGAGGCTTGGCATATATTTTAATATACATGAGGAACAGGTTAAAACTAATTCAGGAAGATATTCTATCATCCTTTTTTAACAAGATAATATACATTTGCTCAGAAGACGAAAAGAGAAATAAATGGATCTGTCCTGCTCTGAAAACTTCACACCATGACCTACCATCCCGGGGAGACACAGAAAATGTCATTCCTGATTTCATTATTTCTAACTATTACTGCTGATTCCAGTGCATTCTGGAGTAAAAGGCACTTCTTTGATACCTCTTGACAAAGTTTTCAAGCAACTTGGGATTTAAAAATGAAATCTATTTAAGGGTATTCTTTTCAACAAAAGGTAGAGGAATTTTTTTTTGTATGAGTTGCTTAGGGCAGTGAAATTTTCTGTAAAGTGGTTTTTCTTACATGAGTACCAAAAGATGATCAATTACAATTTGTTATAATAGAAAATCCAAAATGATGTCTTGGCACTTTCTTAGCATCATTTGCTAAATCACTTAAAAATTTAACTCACCCACCCACTCGCTCCCATTGTTGCTGACTTCAAACGATCACCTAGCATTTCATTTTCCTCTTCTGCTGATTTCCTTGCTGTGCAACCACCACGGTGGTTCAATTTTTCCCCCAAGCATGTCAGCACTAGAACACTTAAACGTAAAAAGTTAGTAATTATAACCAACAAATTGAAGTCAATAAACCTTAAGCTAGCAAATATTCCATTTAGATTGGCATTTTGCCATTCAATAATCCATGATTTGAATCCTGAAAATAAGAGGGAAATGGTGATAAGGACATTTTGTCTGTGTGAATCTGTGTCCTGATTGACAGTCTCCACGATTTTCAGTGATTATCCACCTTCACCGATATCCTGGCCTTCAAATCATTACCCGTCTTCCAGCTGGCATTTTAGGTACTGATTCTAAACACCTAATGCCGGTGGGAATTTTTATTTCTTTAATGATACCCAAGTTAGTGAACTCGGCTGTGAAAAGGACCTCACGAGGTTAAAGGTCTTAATTAGAGCTCCATTTACATAGGAAAAAAATCTTAGCTCCATCTCCAAAGAATGAATAGTGGATTTCATAAATGGCAATCATTGAGTGAGAGGGAAAGAAGATAAAAGAACTCAAATGACCCAGATTCCATTATTCTATTACATGCTGCAGGATGTTCTCGAAGATGTGTTCTCCTGACAAATATCAATAGTATCTAAAGAGCAGTGCATTAAATGTCCCCAAAGTGAACTTATTTGCCCTCTATGCTCATCTACATCTCTTTTTTCAGAAGCCTGCCTTGCTGCTCTTTAAAAACCTCCTTCATGTATCATATCACACCTAACCAATAAAACATGTCTGGTGCTGCTTGCCAACATCTATTTAATAATGCTTGGAGTAGGAACTATGCTAAATGTTTGATTGCCAATTTGTGCATGAAAAAAACAACTGAGAATTGAAGAAATAATGTTTCCAAGACTAATCTGCAAATTTCAAAGTAGCATTTGAACCTAGGCAAAATGGCTCAAGAATCATCCCTGTAAACAGTCTACCCTCCAGAAACTCCTCCCTCCCAGATTAAAAGCTCTGTGTTCCTTGAGCGCTCAAAATCCAACCAGACTGTTGCCACTTACACAACTACTTCAAAAGCATGGGTCATGGCTTATGCACAGCTTAGACATCACAAACCATTGTGGGTTTGAGTCTGGAATGAATGGCATAGGTTCATTTTCTGAGCACCCGCTGTCAAGAGAGTGGGACTAATTTGGCAGATTGTGGCACCTTTAGAATGAGGAGTCTAGTTGAAAGACATGTTAGCAGGAGTGGGTCTAGAACTCTCTGCTTCTTGGTCTATGGTAATGATCTGAAAATGCTGCCACTATACGTGATTAACACTGCATGCCTCTTCCACTGCATGTCTCTGCTACCGCATGTCCCTACTACTGCATGACCCTGCCCCAGTGTGCCCCTGCCATTGCATGCATGCCTCTGCCACATAACAGACTGTTTCTTCTGAAACTGCAAACCAAAATAAACATTTCCTCCCTTAAATGATTTGTCAGGTATTTTGGCACAGTGATGGGAGAGTAGTTAGGTCAGCACCAGAATGAAAAGCATGTGCTGATTCCATCCACTGAAATAGCTACAGCTCCTCATGGGGCAGGCAGTCTTCCTGGGCCCAGTAGGGTACCAGCAAAATGACTAGAGACGTGCTGAGACGATTGGTCAGCATCACCCAGATCAACATATCAGATTTGTACCTTTCAAAAACTCAGTTGTTACTTTCAAATAAGAAAAATATTTTGATATGTAATTAATTAATAATTTTTAAAAAGAAAAAACATGTTAAACCCTCTTGATGACAACACTTTGTATGACATATGAAAGCCAGAAAGCATGGCCAAACACAAGAGGAGGTAGGGAACAGAGGCAAATAAATAAATAAATAACAGGAAAAGGTAGAAGATAGAAGAGCATTCCAAGAAACATGGGCAGACTTTTGACATAGACAAACACATCAAAAATATGGGCTGCTTACGAAAAGCCAGCGACGCAGTGACTCGCCCTAAGGTCCTGAGCTGTCCAGCGCTCACGAGCGCACTTCAGTCTGTTTTCTACTTGTTTGGTTTTGGTTTCCAGTTCAACAGGTGTCTGTGAAACAGTTATCACACTGCCACTCTCCTACTTGCTTGTGTGAGAACTCGCTTTCTAAATTTCCTCTTAAACTGGGCGGTGGTGGCACCCGCCTTTCGTCCCAGCACTCGGGAGGCAGAGGCAAGCAGATCTCTGTGATTTCAGGACCAGTTCCAGGACGGCTAGAGCTGTTACACAGACGACAAATCTAGTCTCGAAAACCAAACCAAAACAAAAATCCTCTTAAACTCTCACTGCTTGGTTGGTTATTCTCCTTTCATCCCAGGATGGCGTCATGTTTCTCTTTCTACTTCACACACATTCTATTACATCCAGTCTAAATCCAGTCTGAATTCCAGTCCTATGGCCTGCTCACATGGTCGTGCAACTTGAGTGTGCAACAGAAGTCTCAGAACAACACATGCAAAACTTGTCACACCTGTCCCCACGTGGAAAGGAAATTAACTGAAGCACTGGGGGCCAAGCCGATGATTTCTAACTACCCTGACTCCAAACCCATGTGAGTGCCATGTATTTTACTTTGAAATATATGACAATTTCCAGTTGTGCAGCTGTGCTGAATGCTTTCCCCTTCCGCCACTGAAAATAATAACCTTTTAAATATTAAACTTGTATTTTGGTATAAGTTTGATATTTTATCATATAAGGTCAGTTCTCTAGTTTGAAGAATGCAGTAAGTATAGCATTGACCTCACTTCCTCTGTAGCCAGCTCAGTTATCAGCAAACTCTCAGCATCAGCACCAGCATCATCTGGGAGCTGGTGACAAATGGAGAACCCCAGGCCCCACCCCAGGCCCAATGAGTGAAAATTTCCACTTTCATGAGGTCTCCAGGTGGTTCCTCTAATGCACCAGCAAGTGGAAAAGGAACTGCTATATAATAATAAAAATAATAATAATAATAGTCAGTGATAATAGCAAGCTGAATGTGCACCCAAGCCCCCTATGTTTTCTTTAAAAATAATTATCCATCTCATACTCAAAAGGACTTAAATGCATTCATTGCAAGGATTATTTTGGTCAATGTGGCTGGAGTTATTGTAAGGATATAAAAAAATTTTCCTCTGTTCAACTATATCACTTCCCTAAGGAGGACATGTCCCAATAACTAGAAATTTCTTTTAGAAATATCCTGCTTCCAAAATTACATTTTTAAGATCATTATGTTCAACTTTTAAATCAGATGCTGCCACGGAGTTTATTTTTAGTCTCATGGCAAATCTATAGACTAGCGAATATCATATGAAGTGTTGAGTCAGTAAGAGGGTTTTAAATATATTTCATACTTATTTGAAAATAACAGATGAGTTTTTGAAAACTAAAAATTTTACAAAGCCCAAGTGATGGAGCGCCAGCAATGTGTTGCAATATAGCTTGTTATCAGTAAGAGTGAGATATTCATTTCTGCCTGGTTCTTGCTGCTTTGGGTGAGCCACAAAAGATTTTCCTTCATCTGTGCCCTCCCTCCAAGGAGTCAAGCCAACATACCTGGAGGATTTGCTGGTTTATCCAGAAACCTTGACCTACAGAGGCCATAAATCTGAACTGCAGCATTGAGAAGGAGGAAGAATTAGAAATGGAATGGTGCTCCACCACATACCAAGAAATAATGTAGAGCTTCGGTTGACTCCATCAGCCAGGAAACCTCATCAAAAAAGCCCATTCCCTATGTTTCCCATGGAAGGGATGGGGGCCACTAATTTCAGCAGACCGCCAAAACTCCATCTGGGTAGCAAATAGTCCTATACCTTGACAACTAAACACTGGGCCCTCAAAGTCAGTTTATATATTTCTTGATATCCTCATCAGTGTGGCTCAATGTCAGTCATTTGATATGGAAAAAGGTTCCTAGAACTTTCAAAGAGCAAATCAGTTCTTTATGTTCCCCTCAGAGGGGCAGAGCTAATATTCTTGGGAATATTATGATTCATTAGAAGGTTCTAGAAAGGGCTTTGTATGTAGTCTATAGTGGATTATATATTGTTGATTAACTACCTGCTAATGAGAGTAAAACAACAACAGGGTTATGGCTTTCAACATTCAGAATTTACCTAGCAAAACTGCTTCTCAAAAGCATCCATATTTTTGGTGCTTAAGTGAAAAATACACTTTTCTCTGTTATGAGTAACTAACTCCTTTTTCATAGGCTATAACTTAAATATATGAAGACATTTATTGTCTTTCCAATTCTCTCTAATTCTCTAAATAATCTAAATATGCAAATGTCTTCATAACACTTTGCCAGAGACTATTTGTAAATATCATTGTGTGTTCTATTTTTAAAGAAAACAAAATCAAACCAAAATACATTTGGGGCATGTCTAACCTTAATCTATTTCAGTCTCAAATGTTAAGTTCTGGAATAATTAGAAACAATAGTGTCCCCTGTCCCTGAAACATAAGAGTGTTTTAGAAGCCCTTTATTTTTATTTTTAATTCTAAAAATAAAATTAGGGAAAAATAAAAGCAGCTGAAGATGGTATTTAAGAGGATAACCTAGGACTGGGGAGATGGCTCAGTGGCTAGGCTTGCTGTACCAACACTATATACCCTGAGTTTTGGTTCCCAGAACCCATTTAAATGCTGATACAGTAGCCCACATGTTGATAATTCCTGAACACTCCTATGGAGATGGAAACCAGAGACAGGAGGCTTGCTGGAAGCTCACAAAACAGTAATCCTAGCAGACAAGAGGGAATAAAAGACATTCTGCCTCAAACACGATAGAAAGGGCCAATGACAGGCGCTGTCCTCTGACGTCCACACGCAGTGGTGAGCACACTCCCCTTTACACTCCCCACCACACAGACACACAAAGGGATGTAGCCGAAGACTTCTCATTCGTTTCCCAACCGCTCAGACCTGAGTAATCACACAGAAACTATATTAATACGGCACTGCTTGGCCAAAGACTCAGGCATATTCCTAACTAGCTATTACATCTTAAATTAATCCACTTCCATTAATCTGTGTATTGCCACAAGGCTGTGGCCTACCAGTAAAGGTTCCGGTGGTGTCTGTCTCCTTTGGCAGCTACATGGTGTCTCCTTAACTCTGCCTACTACTCTCTCTATATATATCTCTGTTTGGAATTCCTGCCTGGCTTTATTCTGCTAAGCCATTGGCTGAAACAGCTTTATTCATTAGCCAGTAAAAGCAACACATATACAGAAGGGCATCCCACATCAAAGGGTGTAATAGCCTGCTTTAAATTAAGGTTGAAGCTTTTAAAAATGCAGAGTTTTTTATTTGTTTTTAGTTTGTTTGTATTTTATTTATTTTTTGTAAACAGAGAGTAAGACCATTGGAGGAATTTGAAGTGGCTTTAAAAAATCAGGGGAAAAAATACTTGAGGATATGGGAAAACTGAAAGATTTGATTAAAACCATTTTCAATAGCAATATAAGGACTGAGGATAGATGTCAGTGGTAGAGCATTGCTTAGCATGAGTATGGCTATGGGTTTGATATCCCAGTATGGCAAACAAAGGAAAGTGATATAATGACTCCAGGTGAGGGACCAAAAAGAGTAAAAAGTTAAATGCACAAAATTTGGAAACATCTGGAACTAGATACATCAATATAAATGAGTCAGGTCTGGACCAGAAACAGGGGAAGGAGGGAGGGGCTTCCCATTCCTGTTGGCAGGAGGTGGAACAGAAGGGGCCATTGCTCCCCACTACCACCCTGAGCCTCCCACCCTTGCTTCAGGGACACCAATGTAGGAATTATTTGTCTGCAATTTTACTAGATAAGGGTAGCCTTGGGCCGAAGTGACCACCAACATTCATACCACAGTCCCCAGCAATACTAAGTCCCTTCATAACTAAACTGGTCAGGTTACATTCCAAGGTGGCTGAGCCTATGCAATCCCAGATGGTTGATCTGGTAGATGGTTTCAGGTTAAACACTAACAGGTAGTCTAAAAAACTTCTAATCCATTTTAATGGTCACTGTGTTTCAAACATTTTTCCAGAAGATACAACTGTCAGTTAGATGCTACTCTAAATTTCTTACCATCATGCTCACAAAGCTAACTTCCCAGGCACATTTTCCCTTTTCCTTCCTTCAGTCATAAGAAGAAATGTCACTTTTTGTGTCTGATATCAAGCCCCAACTTGAACTCTGAACTGCATACATAGCAGATCTTCTGAGCTGGCCAGTACTGATAATTGCCTCTCTTCTCAACTCGTTAACCTTTCTCTCAAAGGTTCTTCCCCTAGAATATCTATAAATCCATGAATCTCCTAATTTAAAAAGAAATTTGTTTTAAAGAAGAAAAAAACCATTATTCAAACCGTTGCTCAGTTCCAGCTCTTAAACTTCTTCACATCCCTTTTGCAGTCAAATTTCCAAAAATTATCAAAATATACTTTCTTCACTGTCTTCATTCTCATTCATTCTACCACATTTAAGCTCATATCTGTTTCAATATCTACTTAAACTGCTCTGGGCAAGGTCACCAAACTTTTTGATGTCCCAAAATGCAATGACCAATTTTCAATTTTCATTTCACCTGGCATGGCAACATTCAAATCTTGACATTAGCTTCCCTGTAGAATGTTCTACAGCACATTCTCCTGGCATTTCCTACATCTCTCAATGTCCTTTTCCTTGCCACTTCTTCTGGTTTATCTTCCTCTGCCTAGTATTTAAAAATAAAGTTCCTTGAGGCCTGACCCTGGGCCCAGTTTGTCATCACATTCATTCATTCACACACAATAATACCCGATCATGGTTGTGATTTTGACTATAACACTTAAACACTTAGGAACTTAATTCCAAAATTTATCTCTTCAACCAGACTACTCTAAAATTTAAATCTAAACACCAACAGGATAATTAGTCTTCAGTTGTATTTTATAATTTTATTTTAAAATTTAAAATAAGTCAAACCAAACACATAGACTTGTGCTTCTGGCTATGGAGAAATAAATGAGAACAGACCAGCATCCCTCCCCTTTATATTAACAAGAATATTCAGAAAAATACAAAGTGATAGTGAACAATGATCAAGATCAATTATAAGAATGCTATAAATTCAGCATATAACAAAACTCATTCAAAACTGTATCATTTTAATTTTCCTAAAATGTTATTTGAAAAGTTATAATATTTAGTGATTAAGTAAATACATTACTGCCATAGTAGGACCATACAGAAATCTCCTCCAATATAATAAACACTTATAATTGTAAAATACATCCAAGATCATGCCTAGTGCTAAATGAGCCAATGCTTTTCTGTTAAGAGTCTGTATAAGACAAGAATATTTATCTCACAGCTTCTGTTCATCAGTGTGTTAGAGTGCCTAGCCAGGGCAACTAGAGCTAGCGAACAATGAGTACACAGATTGGTAGAGAGGTGGGCATGTCAATGGATGGATGGAGGACAGATGGATAGGTGTAAAAACTGATAGCTTAATGGCACACAGA
The DNA here is from genome assembly GCA_004026605.1 of Ondatra zibethicus. Classification (NCBI taxonomy): domain Eukaryota; kingdom Metazoa; phylum Chordata; class Mammalia; order Rodentia; family Cricetidae; genus Ondatra; species Ondatra zibethicus. The sequence goes on along the minus strand of PVIU01008638.1, from coordinate 52,665 downwards.
TTGAAAAAAGTCTATGAATGGCATAATTATCTACATAAAATGCTAAAGAATATGCCACGAATTTACTGAGGTGAATAGGTAAACTTTTGTTTCAGGGCAAACTTATTATAAAAGACAAATTCAATTCCTATATACTATGAACAGCCTATATCATTTAAATGTTATCTTCAAAAAACCACCAATGCTAATATTGTCAGTAACTATTTATAGGTAGACTTACCAAAGTGCATACAAAACACGTTGTGGTGGTTTGTGTAAGAATGGCCTCCATGGGATAATATCCTATATGTGAATGTGTAGTCATCAGAGTGGGACTGTTTGAGGACTGGAAAGATTGGGCATGACCTTAGTGGAGTAGGGGCGGCACTACGAGTGGAATTGAAATTTCAAAAGCCCACACCAGGTCCAGTGTTTCTCTCCTCTCTGCCTTCTGCCTGTGGATCAGGATATAAAGCTTTCTGCTACTGCTCAAGCACCAAGACTGACTGACTCCCTACCATGATGGTGATGGACTAATTCTCTGAAACTTTAAGGAAGCCTTCAATTAAATTCTCTCTTCTTGGTCAGGATATCTCTTCATAGCAATAGAACAGTAACTAAGGCAAATGCACATGAAAAACTACAAAACATGACTCAGAAAATTAAAAGAACACACAAGTTAATGAAGAGCTATAATATATTAATTAATCAGAAAACTCAGTTTTGTTATGATTCCAATTATCCCCAAATTCATCTGGTGACTCAATGCAATCCCACAAAATTCCCGCAAGCTTTTCTGTAGAAGTTAGCATCCTGAACCTAATGTTTAGATGCAAAAGCAAAGAATTAACAATAGCTAAAATAATTTTGAAAACTAAGAACAAATTTGAATACCTCATTATCTTATTTTAACACTCACTAGAAACCCTACAGTGAGGTGAAAATCAACAAAATGAAGTTGCCATAGACTATACATAGAACTAAATGAACTAGAAAGCCCAGAAAGTAGAGGCTAATTTCTACAAATGTGCTGAGACAGTTAAGAAGAACATTAGCCTGTCACTATAGCTCTGTATTACAGTTTGAGGTCAGGTATTGTGATAATTCCAGCTGTGTTCTTATTCCTTAGGATTGCTTTAGCTTTAGATGGTCTTTTGTGACTCCATGTGAATTCACTATAGCTCTGTATTACAGTTTGAGGTCAGGTATTGTGATAATTCCAGCTGTGTTCTTATTCCTTAGGATTGCTTTAGCTTTAGATGGTCTTTTGTGACTCCATGGGAATTCTTGGTTTTTTTATAGAAATGTGAAATATGACAACAGAATTTTGATAGGTTTTACATTAAATATGTAGAATAATTTCAGTAGTTGACTCTTTTCAGTTTTAGTTCTCCCAATCCAAGAACATTCTAGGTCAGACTATTCTCTAGTATTTTCTTTGATTTCCTTTTTCAATATCTCAGAATTTTCATTATAAAGTCACTCTTATCTTTGGTTAAGAATATTCCTTGGCACAGAACTTTCTTAAGCTATCATGAATTGGCTATGTTTTCCAAATTTCTTATACTACAGAGCTATAATAGTAAAGACAGCCTGGTACTGACATAAAACAGAGAGGTAGACCACTGGAACCAGAGAGAACCTGAAAACAAACCAACAAAGCTATGTCCACTTAAACTTTGACAGATGAGGCCAAAATCATATATTAGAAGAAACACTAGCCTATTCAATGAAAAGTTCTGACAAAGCCGGATGTGTTCCTGCAGAAAAATAAAATTAGATTCACATCTTTCACCTTATATAAAAATCAATTCAAAATAGATCAAAGACATTAACTTAAAACCTGAAAAACTGAAACTTCTAATCCAAAACAAAGGAAACAACTCTTCAAGGTATTGGAGGAGTGAACTTTCTGAACAGAATTTTCATAGCAAAGGAACTAGCCATAACTGTCAACAGATGGTACTACATTAAAATGGAAAGTTTCCATAAAGAAAAGGAAACTATCAGCAGAGCACACAGACGAGCCACAGAATGGAAGATCTTAATCAGCTGTATGACAAGGGGTGAATATTCAGAATTTACCAACCACTGAGGAAATGGAACACCAAGGAAACAGAACTGTCAATCAACAAATAACCTAATGAACTAAACAAACAATTTTCAAAAACAATAAATACAAATAACCAATATCTGTTTTTAAAGATGTTTAAAATCTTTAGTCATCAGGGAAATGTGAATTCAAAGTACTTTGCAGTCAGATGAGTCTGAACCGACAACCAGGCAGCCTGCATGGGACCTCCTAGGCCCTCTTTATATAATGTTTCAATTGTGTAGCTTGGTCTACTTGTGGGACTCCTAACAGTGGGAGGAGAGGTTGTCCCTAACACTTTGGCTGGCTTTTGGTACCCTATTCCTTATACTGAGTTGCCTTGCCCAGACTTAATACAGGGGAGGTGCTTAGTCTTACTTCAGCCTGATATGCTATGCTTTGTTAATACCCATGGGAGGCCTGCCCCTTCCTGAACAGAAACAGAGGAAGAGTGGATTGAGGGGAGAGAATGTGAAGGGGGGGGAGAGGGAATGGGAGAAGAGGAGGGAAGGAAAACTTCAGTCAGGACATAAGATAAATAAATAAATTTGATTTAAAAAAAATGAAATCTAACCGCAAATGTTGGAGAGGATGTCGAGAAGGGGGAGCTCACATTCAGTGCTGGTGCAAGCACAAGTTAACACTGTCTAATGGAAAATAGCTTAGAGCTCCTCAAAAGTTAAAAATGTAAATATCATATTGGTGTTGGAAGTCCTTCTCTATGTGTATTGCTTTTATTGGTTAATGGTTAATGAATAAAGCTGCTTTGGCCTAAGGCAGGGCAGCATAGAGTAAGGTGGGAATTCCAAGCAGATAGAGGAGGAAAGAAGGCGGAGTCAGGGAAACACCATGTAGCTGCCTAAAGAGACAGACCCCACGGAACCTTACTGGTAAACCACAAGCCTCATGGTAAAATACAAAATAATAGAAATGGGTTAATTTAAGTTGTGCTTAATAAGAAGTCTAAGCTATTGGCCAAGTCATAATTAATACAGATTCTGTGTGGTTATTTCGGGTTTGGGTGGCTGGGAAATGAACAAGCAGTTTCTGTCTACATCATATAACTCAGCTATTTCACTCCTGGGCATATACTCAGAGAACATCATATCCTACCACAGAAATATTTGCACTCCATGTCTATGGCTACTTTATTTATGATAGTAAGCAAATGGAAGCATCCTAATAATTCATAACATGTGTAAAATGGAATACTATTTAGCTCCAAAGAAAAATGAAGTCACAAAAATTGCAGAAAATTTAAGATATACTATGCATAATATTAAACAAGGTGAATCACTCTGAAAAAGAAAAACCACACGCTAGGTGTGGTGGCACACACCTTTAATCCAAGGACTGAGGAGGCAGAGACAGGAAGGTCTCTGTGAATTTGAGACCAGCCTGGTCTACAGCATGAGTCCAGCACAGTCAGGGCTGTTATACAGAGAAGAAAGAAAGAAAGAAAGAAAGAAAGAAAGAAAGAAAGAAAGAAAGAAAGAAAGAAAGAAAGAAAGAAAGAAAGAAAGAAAGAAAGAAAGAAAGAGAGAGAGAAAGAGAGAAACAGAGAGACAGGAAGGAAGGAAGGAAGGAAGGAAGGAAGGAAGGAAGGAAGGAAGGAAGGAAGGAAGGAAGGAAGGAAGATCACATGTTCTTCCTCATATCCTATATGTGGGTTGTTGCATATAATGTATTCAGGTATATTTCTAAACAAATATGCACATGTATAACATATAGAAAATAGAATGGTAAAGAGTAATATTAGCTAATGAGGAAGTCAGCAAAGCAGATACATAAGCTATGAAAGAGAGAACAAAGCTAATTGTTTTTCTAGTTTACTTTTTTAAAGGAAAGAACAGTTATCATAATAAATAGTTTTATAATAATTAAATATTCATATGAGGCAAATCATGTACTTAGACTATCCCACAATTCATAAAAATATGATTCAAAGTGAATAAACAGTAAACCAAAATAAATGATAAACTTTTAAAACATAAGAAGGTAAAAGAAATTTTTGACAAATTTAGACAAAGTTATTTATATAGGATACAAAAAGCACAGCTCAATCAAAAAAAAGAATAAATAATTATAAGACCTCTGTTCTTCCCAAAACCCATTCATAAATTCTAAGGTAAGCACAGTTTCAAGGGTAGGATATTTGCAGTATGTATCTAGCAGAGGAGTTTTATCCAGAATTTCTTTGAGAATGTCATACAATGTATGAAATTTGGATCATATTCTTCCCCCCTCAACTCCTCCTGAATCCATCCTCCACTCCATTTTACCTTCCTGTTCTCTGTTTAGAAAAACAAAAAACAAAACATTGAGTCAAATTGTTTCCCAGAACACTTGGGTGTGGAGCCTGCACGAGATGGTGTGGACCTACTAGGCATCAAACCCTTAAAGAAAACTGACCCTTCCTTTTTCAGCAACTATAAAATTACAGTAGCTCCTGGACTGGGGTAGTATCTCATGCTAACCTTCATGCCTCCATGGTGGGATGTTGTCTTGGTTTCAACTCCAATAGGTCTCACACAGGATGTCACAGGTGCTGTGAGCTCATAGGTCCACTGCCTCTGGTTCTTACAGTCACTCTGCCCCCTCTCCTTGGGGAGGCAGGTGACACAGAAGTCCCAGTTACTCGGCACTTTTAAAAACCTCTCACAGGGAGATGATATAAACAGTCAAAATTTTAATTGGAAGGAGCCAAAGACTTAAATAAAATTTCAAGAGGAAATATGCAACTCAATCCTGAAAGTTGTTCCACCACATTAATGTTCAGGGAAATATATGTTAAATTATAATAAATCATGGAAAACTAAACATCCACTATACTGGCTAAAGTTAAAAACTGACAAATGAAGAATAGACAATGATGTGGAGCAACTGAAACCACATGGAAATTGTCACAACCACTTTTATTTATTTATTTTTTAAATTTCATTTTATATTCCATCCACAATTCTCCCCCCACCCACACCTCCTCCCATTCCCTTGTGTCCCCTGAGCCTAACCCCCATCCACTCCTTCCAATGGTTAAGGGTTCCCATGGGAAGTAAACAAAGTCTGGCACATTAAGTTGGGGCAGAACCACACCCCTCCCTGCTGCATTAAGGCTGAGCATGGCCTGCCACCATAAGAAATGGGCTCCAATAAGCTAGCTCATGCATGAGGGATAGATGCCGGTTCTACTGCAGGGACCTAACAGATAGTCCAAGCTTCACCACTTCACCACATATGGAGGGCCTAGTTTGGTCCCATGGAGGCTCCACAACCACTTTTGATAATAATTTGGAAGCTTAATACAGCCAGAATTATATCTATAAATTATATATATCAATTATATGTATTTAGATTTATAAAAGTTAATATATGCTATGAAAGTTAAATATATGTACATACCATACAGCACAGTGATTCCCACTTACTAGGTATATTTATTCAAGATAGAAAATTATGGGCTGACATAGAGCTGCGCTTTATTTAGCTCAAAATTGACAAAAAATAATCTAAAAACATATCAATATATGAATATGAAAACAAAATATGATATAGTGATCAAATGAATTTTTGTTGTTTTTTTCCTAGATGTATATGGTCCACCAAAACTAAACCAGGATGCAACAAATAACTTACACAAATGTATACAGGTTGAAGCAGCCATAAAAAAATTTCTAAAGTCTGGAGCCACAAAGATTATTTATGGAATTCTACAGGACCTTCAAATAACAACTTACAACAATACTATTCAATTGGTTAAGATATACACAAACAAACACACACTCACACATGCACACACACATATACATGGAGAGAGTGAGAGAATTTGAATAAAGTTAATTTTTATCTCTTTTGGTTTTATCTTAAATACATTTTAATTACAATAGGATTATATCATTTTCCTCCATCCTGCCCCTCCCAAGTACCCTATCTCCAACCCCTCCCATGATTGCTCACACCCCTTCCATGTCCCCTCATTCTTAAATTGATAGCCTCTATTTCTTTCATTGTTATATACACAAGAATCAGCACCTTCTCTCTCACTCCACCCCAGCCTGTACCTTCAAAATCAAATCCTTCAAGTTATTCACAATCATACTACCTCATTTTCATATCCCTCAACATTCATAGTCATGCAATTGCTGTGTTCTACTTCCCTTCAGAATACTCTCATATCTTGTCCTTAATCCCATTGTCTCTCACTCAGTCTCCCTTGACATCGCAGCAGGGACTCTTGGGTCCCTCCAGTGTATCCCCATTACACTGACAAATGTGTAGAAGATTCTGGCAGCTCTCTGAACACCTAGCAGTCTTCGTCATGAGCAGGAAAGTCTGACCTGACCTTCTCCCTGCACGCCTCTCCACTTCAGTGTCCCCTTGGTCTCTCACCCCTTCCACAGTGGCCTTTGTTCAGTCCTCAAAGCGACTGTCACTCACTTTGTTCTTTCTCTTCTTATCTGCTGTCTTCCACGCTCAGACAGCCACTTCTCCTAAATCTTTGTTCATCCTTCAAATTCCTGCTTGAACACCACTTCATCAGAAAAACTTTCGCTGACCCATTCCCCTGTAAGTCATAGCCCTGACACAGGCTTTCACAGTACTCTCGGGTGTTCCATAGTACTCATTTCCATTAGAATTTATCACTATTTGTTTAGTATCTACATCTCCTGGTAGATTTAAGCTTCACAAGAACAAATCCCTGTCTAGCATACTCACCATCATATCCCCAGTACCTACTATTAAAAGGTTCAACAAATATGAATAAATGAATTAATATAGCCTAAGACAAAGATCCAAGAGAGCCCATGGTGCTGATAAAATAAAGTGTCAACAATGACCTTCTCTAAGAGCAAGCATCTTCTTTAATCACTGACATTTTGCTTTTAAAATGACTCCAGAGGGACACAGGACTCAGAATAGAATAAACAAGCCTATAAACTGTGAATGTCGTTTTATCAGTAAGGACTAAGGCAAAGTAATTCTTGTTTTAAACTCCAAAAGAGACAGATTCATTACCTGGGATGGAACACCGCTTATACCAAAGAACAGCAAATTAAATTAATAAGAAAGTATAATACTGTGTAAACTTATAATAATAGTAAGTGTTCATTTGTCAGCATTAGATGTTGCTTGAACATCAATTGATCTCTCTGAACAATAATAATCAAAATTTTAAAAATTGAGTATTTAACACTTTTAATAATTCAAGGTAATCAAATACTGAATACAAAGATTTTCTTCATAGAAGAATTCCTCCAACAACTGCAGAATTATTTCTATGAAAGTAAAGCTCAAATTTTCTCATTGCCTCTAAGCCTAGTTTGATTTTTCTCTATCCACAAGACATTTTAAACAGCACATCCTCTATGGGAAAAAACAGGAATGTCCAAGAAGACCTCGATCTTTTGATCTTCCTGCCTCATCTCCCCACATAGCTGAACAGAGTTTTCGAGACATGTCACAGGATAAGATCAACTAACCACAGAATTCCCATGATTTGACCCATAAATGTTTGTTTCTTTGTCATGGTCTACATCTGACATGGACCAGAAAATGGTTTTACAAGCATGTAGGTATTCAGAGACTAGACCTGACACACATTCACACTGACAGGCGAATTCACGATTACTGAGGAAAGAGACGGCACTGCTGAGGATCTTAAAGTCCTAGATGCACTTCTGCTCGTTGTTCACGTAGCCCTAAACCAGAAAGGGTGAGCAGAAATCTGAGGTGCATACAGATGTTAGGGAATGGAGGTGCACAGCAGAAATACAGTACATACCAGCTTCTTTCAACCACGCAGGACAATCTCTTACCACGTGACTCTTTACGTCCCCTACCCAAATCTTCCCACTGAGCTCCTTATTCATCTACCCGATTGCAACTTACCGTCTCCCCGTGGATCTCAGGTGCACATCTCAAGGTAACTGTTCACATGGTAACCTTGATGTGATTTTATGCTTTTAAAAGTTTTATTTTTGAGAATTCCATACATACATACAATAAAACACAATCATATCTACCACTATTTATCTCCTCCAACTCTTTTATTTCCTTCCTAGCATGGCCACCTTACAACTTCATGTCTTTTTTGTTTAAATATAGTCCAATTAGTAATTGGACGTAGTGCGTGTGTTTCGGACTATCCACTGAAACAAGGCCAACCTCACCTCTTGCCCATCACCAATAGCTCTTCAGTTTGGGAGTGACTCTAAAGATCATCTTCTTCCCACCTAACATTTCAGTTGGTTTGATCTTGTATTGGTCTTGTGCTGGTAACCACAGCTACTGTGAGTTCATTACTGCCATAGGTGTGTCATGTTCAGGAGACTTTATAGCACTCTTTTCCATCCTTCAGCTCTTTCATTCCTTCCACCTCCCCTTTCAAGATGTTCCCTGAGCTTTGGTAGAGATGGAAGGTTAATATAGATAGATGTCGTGTTCAGAACTGAACACCCAGTTTCCTATTCTTAGCACTTTGACCAATTAGGCTTCTCTCCATTGACTGTTGTTGACTGCAAAATAAATAAATAATAAAAGTTGCCTGACCAAGGTTGAAAGCTTTCGAGGTATAGGTCTATGGATGTAAATAATATTCAGATGCCAATTGGACAGTATGATCATTTACTAAAATGGCAATAGCATATGCTAGGACATATAACCTCCCTATTATGGGCTTTTGACAAGGATTACAGTACCAGGCATAAAATTCCTTTCTGTGGAATTAGCCACAAATCTAATCAGAATACAATTAGTTACCCCATAACAGCCCTGGCACTATTGTGCCCATAGGCACATCTTTCTTGACAGGCTGGCATTGCAGCATGCGTTGTCCAGGACTACATAAGACCACTAATACCTTTTCCTCCCCCAGCAGCCTGCATAGGACCTTCCCACGCTAAGAAAGCTAGCCAAGAGGAAGCAAGTTTCCTTGTTGGTTTGAAATTTATTTCCCTATATCTTGCAGCCAAAATGTATAGTGTGTTCAGCAAAGACAGCTTACCTTGTGTTAGTATCTGCATCTCTCTTCTGAGAAAAGCTAACTGTCATAACACACAGGAGCAATGAACTTTCCTAGTACTTAGATTTATGATCTCAAAATGCAATGCCGCACTGAAGCAAGGCTCTTTCCACTTCTAGATACAAACATGATGAACCTGGGATATCTTTTGGGGTTGGAAAGCAAGAAAACCATCCAGGACATTAGATTGTGTCCAATGACATCAGAGCCAATTTAGAGTCCCCACTTACCTTAGACTGAAAAAATTTCATTAAAAGGAAATTACCACAATGAATGGGAGTTCCCTAAAAGTGCAGCAATCTAAAAATTAATTGAACCTGAATCTAATCATTTCTCTATATTGAATTACTAGTTTACATAAAACACAAAAATAAAACACTATGTTAATTGGCACTATGAGAGAGCAATCAAATCCAAAACATAGAACTCTCTGCAGTGTAAATGACACAGTATCATTAAGGAACTGATGATATAAAAACAGACAATACAGATAGATATGTCAACCAAATGCATCTGTGGGCTGTCCTGGTTTGGGTACTGATTCAAACAAGCCAGCCATGAGAAGATAAAGTTGATATAATTTACATAAAGCTAATATAAATTATGAGTTGAGTTTTCAATTAAGGTATTATGTTAATATTGTTTACAATAAAAAATAATATTAAAAATTATATAATGAGTCCTAAGAATAATGCGTATGCATCAGTCCAATGGTTCCCAAAGACCTGGGTCTGAATCTTAAGAAGCAGTACCCAGGGCTGACGGATGAGAAGAAACCAGGGAAACTTTTAAAGATCTAGACTCCCTACCTTCATCCACAATCCTAGCCTGGAGATTTGAGTCCAGCTGTATGACAACACCTCCCAGTATAGCCATCCAGATTTGAAAACCTTACTGCCTGAAGTCAGTGAAAGCAGGTCCCATCTTTAAGTAGAGTTCTTTTATTTGCAATCTGGTGCAGGACACCAGGTATATTCCTCGCTCTTACCAAATTGTCTGCATGTATCTTAAATGTTCCTTTCAGTTTGGCCAAATAGCAGCAATAATCAGCAAGATGTTAGGTAACTCTTGTGAAGCACTTTCAATATGCCATCACTATCTGCATCAATATCTGCCTTTTGTGGATAAGAAAACTGAGACTCAGGAAGTTAAATAAATCCATTAATGATATATAGCTCATGATTAAGAATTAAAACAGGCTTTGGCCATAATGGGTCAAATTCTAATGACCACATCTTTTCTGCGATACTGTATAGCTTCTCCAGGAAAAAGTGGGAAGTTTTTCCTGCCACACACATTGATATTCAGAATTTGTTCTTTCCCAATCAGCATTTGGATATCAATTCCCACCACAGAAGACCCAGCAAAGCAGTGAACAATGGCTAATATCTGAGTACTCAGAGAGAAAATTGACAGGAAAAAAATCAACACGTGAATTAAGGCCATGGATAATGGCATTATCAATACTAACCCTCTGACATCAAAAGAATACCTTCTTCACTGGTAAACTGAAATCACTTCTTCTTAAAAGTAAACAGAGTGCAAAGGCCTATAACTGTGTCAGAATTTCATGCACCATGTATTTCATTGCAGGAACACAGTTAAGTCAACATTTTCACATCCTGACATTTTAAATAAACCTATAGAATCAAAAGTATAAGCAAAAAAGGTATTATCTCCTCAGTAGAGGTATAAACAAGACTTAACACTTCTATTTACCACTTCCTGCTGCAGCTATTAGCTAATAGCTTGAATTTCTGAAAAAGTATTTGTTTCCTTTGAAACACTTTCTCCAGATCAAAGCAAGGATTCTGTACCTTTGAGAAAGTGAATTTGGACATCAAAACGAACTCCTTGATCTGTAATGTAATTTTAAGCATCGCTTCTTAAACTCCACAAAACATAAATACTCATGCAACTTAAGTATTCAGAATAATAAAAAGAAACAAATTCCCGAACATCTGTGTTAAAGGACTTAAAAATTCATTTCTCATCCTCATCAAGACAAAGCATGAAGTGGTTTGCCAGAAAACTAACCTTCTCAATAAGTCTGAATTGCACATGGTGAAGGATTTTATTCCCAGGGCACAGGAAGCTAAACTGCTGTGAGCCCATCTGGAAGGCTGTCCTTGGCAGACACGCTGTAAATGTAGTCATTTCCCCTCTGCCGGAGTCTTAAAGGGTGGTGTTTGTGTGAGTTTAGTCTGCTCTAGCAAACTAATACATAGATCAAACCATAATTTTCTGAATTATGACCACTGTTGTAGTTGATCAAGATAATTTAGGAGTTCCCAGTCTCCCAATCATTTCTCTGTCAGAGGATCTGTGGCACTGCTGTAGAAGGCTCTTGTTTGGAAGCAGAATTACAAGAGTTCTTAATTGTTTGAGCATGTGTCATCCACTCCCCTGCATGATGAAGCACATTATCATAGCAAAACATTCACGAAGTCACTGGCCTCTGAAAATTAGTACCTTCCCAACCATCAGTTTTGTTCCAGTCAAAATCTACGCAATCAACCTCTTGTTGATTACTTACAACAACCAACAGTGCAGTACAAGTCAGTTGCAAAATGAAACTGAAGATCTTGAGGGTGGGGGAAAAGGGTTCAAGATTGTAGAAAGTGAGATCTGCAGCAGAGACCTTCTAGAAACATATGCACAGCCACAGACATACCAGCATTGGAACAGTAAGACCAAAGAGTAACTGTAGAAAAGGTTTCTTAACTCTTTGATTTTAAAGATAAAGCTTCAATGATTACTTTGTTTTCTTGTTTGTTTTTACCTTGTACACTTTGTTCCCATGTTAAGTAGCCACATGTATAAGGACCATAGTCCAGAGAGTATCCTTCCTCAGTTCTCACCTGCTTGTAAGGGCATTAGTTCAAGGGAGCTCACCACCTCAGGTTCCAATTTCCTTGAAATAATAACATCACTCGCATCTTTTAGGCAAGTGATTTCCTGTCATTCTCATTTCTGTGTTTCTCCAATCCAGGCCTGAAAGACAGGATCTACCAACCCCTTCCACCGTGAGTTTGCAGTGGAAGGAGATTTGTTGCTGGCCTGGTCTTTCTGACCATGCTCCTGTTATAATTTAACATTTCTGTTCTTGGTCCTTTGTTTCCTGGCAGCTGTTATTTATGTTTAATTATATCTTTTCCCCCAACCCTACGCAGTTCTGGACTCCTAAATGCAAAAGAGTAAGCTGAACAGTATGAACTTAATCTTTAACTCTAATAATTACATTTTTCAAAATAAAGAACAGTACATTACAACATGTCATTTATTTTGAATTCTGAAGTTTTGAGAAGAAAAATTGAGACAACCAAAAAGCCATTATGCACCACCGACCAGTCTTCATTATCTATGGCAGGGTGCAAGCTGCTTCCCTGGGGTTACAGTAAAGCTAAGGTCTGGAGTTTGGACCTGGATCTTCACATAGTAAAAGAAGTAGCTGGCAATACAGTTCTTTTTCTGAGGATGAAGCTTGGATGGCCTTATTTAGTTTCAAAGTGGTACTCAAGGCTGGGATTCATGAACTAAAGGAAAGTGCCTTTATCTGCCTCTGGCTGCTCCTCATCCCATTAGCTCTGCTCGGCTGCTTATTTAAAGGATGTTTGGCCGCATTTTGTGCCTTTCAACTATTTTCTCTCCTTAATAAAAACTCTCCTATTCATTCTTCCTTCCATTCACTTCTCAAGTATCAGTCGAGCACCTGAGTAGCATCAGCCCACTGCTAGGCACTGAGTAAGACAGATGTGATTCAGAAAGCTGAGGACCTAGTGGGTGGTAGAGATGACGAGTCAACAAATGTAAGAGTATGATGCTGGCAATCAGGAATGTGTACTGCAGAGGTACCAGTGAAGAGTCTCGTCATAGCCATGGCATAAGAGGAGAACCTTCTGAAGAGGCAGCATCAAATCCAAGAAAGACAGGAAGGAATTTTTGCAAGAAGCAGAAGATTCTAAGTACAGGAGACAGCTGTGTCCTCTAGAAGACTGTGGTGACCAGAGAAGATGGGTGTGCTCGCTGGAAAAATTGAGACACACAGCACATCATATCTGCAGACCTATATTCCTTAGGGAAGGTCCTTGTTGGAGCAGTTGCAATTTGAAAATGAATTAACTTCATACATTTTTGCCAACTCTTTAAGAAACGAAGGGTGGGATGGGATAAGAGGCCAAGAACAAGATAAATTGGCCTTTTCTTTTTATGTTTCTTGTTTTCTTTATCCTCTTTAACATATGTGCAGCATATATAATGTATGTGCAATTACTTAATGAACAACAGAGTTGTCAAAAGTTAGGATTCTCTTCTAATGCTGTAAAGAAAGTTATTTTCAGTCTGTTTCAGGAAATGCAGTGACACCGGGCTGGCTGAAAAAGTTCTAGCAAGCTAAGTCAGGCAAGCTTCCAAGACAATGAACTTAATTGAGGTGGCTACAGTTATGAGGCACATGAACTTGGCATCTGGCAAATTCTAACTTCCACCTCACACACTTGGCATGACTTGGATATTATCTCTGTCTCCCTCACAGGATTATCACTCAACTTTTTAAGTCACACAGTAGGATGACAGTTCAACAAAGTAATTCGAGTAATGAATTCAGCACAGAGGCCAGTATATAAAAATGCTGGTTAAGCATTAGCTAAGACATGAAAAAAAAAAAAGCATTAGCTAAGACATTTACAGCTTTGTTGTCATAAAGCAAACCCATTAGGATGAACAAATTAAGAGCTTGTTAGTAAGTATATTTGTGCTAGGTTAGAAAGTTCCTTCTTTGAAAAAAAAGCAGGATGACATTAAAAGGTGAGGAAAATATCTACAGTGCTGCAATAGCTGAAGTTGCTCAACACTTCAAAGATCAATTAAAACAGCTACATCCTTGCTATAGATCTCACCTCCTGAAATATCACCTCAGCTTGATAAACTGCATTCATAAATTCCACCATGCCTGATTTCCTCCTCAAATCTGTTAGGATTAATGAAGAAAGTGTGAGAACCAAGTGGGATTATTGTGAGCATGAACTAAAGCATTTTGTCACCAAAGGTAAACATGACCAAGATGCAATGTGAATTGCAGAAAAATCCAAACTCTAATAAGAGAAAAGTAGAATTGCACTAAAATTCAGTCCTACCCATCTTGCTATGGCAATAACTTAAAACACTTTTAAAGATCAGAGAAAAGCTCGTGGCATTTCCTGATCTGTTACATGATAGAAGATTTTTACATATAAGAGAAACATTGAGCCCTTAACTATAAAATGTAGGCAAGACATCACTTCATGAACATATGAACAACTTCAGCTAAGTGGACATTCTGCACTGAAGGAGACTTCAGGCAGCTTCCTTTGAGCTGCAAAAGATAAAACTGAGTATTGTAAAGACCTAACAGGCTAATGTTTTGTAAGTCTTAATTCACCCCTAATTTTAATATATATACAAAATGCACGGCCAGCGGTGATGTTTAACAGGGAAACTTTGACAAGGTTTTATATGGAACATATCACTGGTACTTCTGTGCTGTATTCTTTAAAATCCCTGGCATGGACCCCACTAATTTAGAATTAGAGATTCTTTAGTTGAATATTGACTTGTTTATTTATCATTCTATTTTTTATGTTTTTGTTTTTTGCTCTTGTTGTTGTTGTTGTTGTTTTGAGACAGGCAGGGTCTCACTATGTAGCTGTGGCCGGCCTAAAACTACTATGTAAAACAAACTTGCCTCAAACTCATAGATATCCATCTGCCTCTACCTCCCAAATTAAAGGAACAAGCCAGCATTGCCATCCTTTATCATCCATTTTAAAAGAAAATTTGACTTGGTAAACTAACAAGGTGGAAACATATTCAGAAAACAGCAAATCAATACTTAACCCACCCAAATGAGGAAAAGGGCAGTTCTGAAAAGCCTAAGAATGCCCATTTCCATATGGATAAATGTGCTTCTTATATAAAACTAATTACAATTAATGTTTTACTTATTCATTCAAACAAGTCCAAAGAAACTTCTAATTGAAGATATTCCAAGAAATAACAGTAGGCATTCTTTGTAGTTACAGATATTTGAAAAAATGATGCTAAAATTCTAACTATTCATAATAAATATTTCTCATTAATTCTCAGTGATCCCTCTCCACTGCCCCCGTCTTGAGAGAGCAGAGGAAAGGAAGGAAAGAAATGTAATTCTCTAAAGTATGATAAGACTGTTTATTTCCTCCTTTGGCTCAACTCAAAGAGAATGTTGTCTAGAAAAACACAGAGGAAGTGCCTGAGACATAGATTTTACCTGCCGTCATCCCAACAGACAATGCTTTCCAAAGACGGGATTTCTTCTTCTCTTTCAAACCAACTACATTTTGCACAGTGTAGATGTTCCTTGAAAATTCATCAAACTCTATTGAAAGACTAAGATTATTGTTTAGTCTTATATTTTTCAATGTCAAATCAGTCAGATAAAATCAGATAAGACCACTGAATTCTGAACTAATTCAATAAAAGTCATAAATTATGAAGAACTTCTACTAATAGATGGTTAAGTAAGGGTACCTAATTTTAAAATTATTAGAGGACAAAAAACCCCCCAAATGCCATATAATTTCTGAAGGAGTTTTATAATAGGTATAACTTTCTAGAATTAAGGTTATTAAATTTAATATGAACAACTTTGAACAAATTTGAATTTAGTGAATGCCATGAGGAACAAGCAAATTCAATACACTGCAAATAGCCCAAATGTTAACTCATTCCATAGATATGATTTACCTCTAAAAGCCAGAAGCTTCACTTCTTATAGCTCATCTTATGGCTGAATGGATTATGTTATATTCTTCCTACCTCCAGGAAGGAAGCTGACGTCTATAACAGTACCATTCAACTGTGTGTTATAAAGCATGAACAAGCAGAATTCTTATAGCATAAAATGTGAAGCTTTTTAAAACATAGTTGTGGCAAACCTGAAACACCCTTTTTTCCACTGAATGGATATATTATTTGGTTCAAATCTTTCCAATTCCTACCTGAGATCAGTTTTTTTTTAAATGTGTCAAACTCTGGGGAGTGTGTAAGACTCAATTCACTGTTTCACAGAGCAGTTTGTGCTCATGAGTTGGTAAGCAATTGAGAAGTATGAAGCACTCATGAGTCTTTCTCCCAGAATAATGTGCACAAGTGTGGCTCAGATTAATAGTCTCATAAGACCTAGTTTATTTTCCAAAATATTCTATTCCTGAGAAAGATCTCCATCATATATAAGCAATTTCTTAAAGTATTTTCAGATTAGGGAGGTTTCCATCTTCTTAGAAACAGAATAATTGTCCATTAGCTTGACAGTGTTTAAAAGGCTTAGAGAGTAAAAGTCACAAGGTGATGGTATGAAGAGCATAGGATTGACTTCAAGTTTGTGTGCACTTCTAAATTCTAACCTTAGCTGCAGGGCTATGGAAATGGCTCACTTGGTGAAGTACTTGGCACACAAGCATGAGAGCCTGACTTCAAATCCCAAGAAACCATTTCAAATATGGATGTAGTAACACATGTCTGTGATCCCTATAGCAAGATGAGAAGTAGCTGGACTGGTATATGTAGATAGATGTAGTAACACATGTCTGTGATCCCTATAGCGAGATGAGAAGTAGCTGGCCTGGTGTATGCAACAGCCGAAAACAACAACCCTGCCACAAACAAAGTGGCACATGAGAACCAACACCCTAGGTAGTCCACTGACCTGCACACGCAAGAACTATAGGACAGGTTCACACACATGAACATACATGCACACACACAAATTACATACACACACAGGATAAATATTTTAAAAATAAAAAGTAAATTCACTAATAAAAATAGTTATTTGGATAAAGTTGGATAACCTAAACCTTGATTTTTCCCTCTATAAAATGTTAATAAAAGTAGATAAGATTCTATTATATTACAAAGAAATCCTGTGTTGTAGGCCTCTTATTTATACTTGGGTCCTAGTTCCAAGATATCGCATCATGTATGTGCAAAATATTCCAAAGTCTGCAAACATATGAAAACCCCTGGTTCCTACTACTCAACCAATAGCATCTCCAGGGCCCCCTCCACAGACTATGCCCCAAACAGGATACAGACAAAATGGCACTACCTTGAATTATATTTTTCATCATACCTTCACTGTAGATCTGTGCATGTGTACATGTATACACACACACACACACACACACACACACACAATCAAGTCCCAAGTACAGTGTCCCAGTCCAGACTCCCTAAGGAATACATCTGTGAAAGCACATCAGTGAATGACCACTAGAGCTCCAGATTTCCACACTGTGTAGTCCTAATATGCTCTGTCCTCTCCTCCTTCCTATGCAAGGTGCCAATGCCATCAGCAGCTATATCACCCTAGATGGATCCTGTAACCCCAGGATGTTCCACATCACATGAGCATAGCAACAAGCACCGATTTCAACATGCAAATGGTAATACCACCTGCCCTTTCCTCTGTGCGGAAGTGTGGTTCCCATAAAACAAAAGGAAGAGATTTCATCCACACGCTATTAATTTTTCTCCAACCACTTTAAATACATGTAGGCAGAGACTTGCTTAGCTGTGGCAGTCAGCTGTTGTTTCTCTACTTAAAGTTTATAACTCCCACACTGTTTAACCATGGTTGAGCTTGTCTAGCCCCCTTTGCAAAATTTAACTTGTGTTGAGATTTTTTTTTTTAAATGACAGAACTGTAGGCCCTGAATAGCAGGTGAGTAAATGCAATCATTTTCTGGATTTAAAAAATTGGAAAAGAAAACTGTGTTTTACCTTTAGGTGATCTTCTTTTATAAATCTTGTTTAAAAGAAAAGGCATAAAAACATTTTGCCAGATTAAAAATCCATAGGGATGTTTCAAGTTAGAATTTTTGCTTTGTACCCAAACTCGTTTCCATTTTAAAGCAGAGACTCTTATTTCCAGTTCTACCAAGAGGTCAGCAATACCAATTAACACCATCAGGTCTCTTCAGTCTGCACCAAAACAAAACCAAGCCAGAGTATAGATTGAAAATCTTTAATCCAGAACTCTTAATTCCCAAATGCTCAAAAATAAGATTTTTTGAGCACTAAATGTCTTTAGTAAAAAGCTCATACCTGACTTCACCGTGAGTCCCAATCAAAATACAGGATCATTGCAAGTATCGTGTCAGCCTACAGGTTATGGTATCAGATATATATGAGACATAAATGAATTTTACATTTACCACTGGGTCATGATCATTATATATATGCAAATATTTAAAAAATCAAAAAAAATCTGAAACATAAACTCCAAAACCCTTTTGCAAAAGGAACATTCAACCTGCCTACGGAGTGCCTTCAGGAACTTCTCTCCCCAAAGTGTGCCGCAAACAAGATGTGCAGATATGACCATGCAATCCTCAATTTTAATTTTTATGATGCCTCCAGAACACAGTTGTAAAAGTCCCTCCCTCTATCTACCTTTTCCCAAACAAATAATTATCTGATATTTTTCTCACTCATTCCACTCTTTTTCTGAAATACCTTTTCGTACTTTATTTTGATTTCTGACTTTTATATAATTCGGCTAGTATACCCAGAGACCTGAATATTTCTTGTACATATCTACTGCGAGTCAAATCAGTTAGCAAGCTGAACAGATTTTATATACCCCCAGGTCTTGAAGTCTGGGTTTTCTCCAGAACTTCAAGTAGTTCTCACACAAGAAACACCTCTCCAGACATTCAGTATAGAGCCCATATAGACATATTTTCTTCACCTCTTTTCATTTTCATAAATATGATGAAGGTCCCACAGCCATCTGACTGACCCTAGGGCCAGAATTCAAATGCATGCATTTAGACACAGCATTAGACTTACTCATTTATATTTCATAACAATATTTGGGTGAATAAAGCACTTTCCTCTTGGAATTTGATGTACATCAACATAAATTCCAAAATTTTTACTTTTCTGTAGACATCACCAAGGCAAGAAAAAGCTTTATTTAGTGAGGAAAGGCAGTGAAGCGTAACCAGCACTCTCCTGTCTTAGTCAGTTGCTGCTGCTGTTTGGAAACAGCATGACGAAAGTAACGTGGAGGAGGAAAAGGCTCATTTGGCTTATGCCCCATCATTACTATCACCATTGAAGAAAGTAAGGACAGGAACTCAAGCAGGGCAGGAACCTGGAAGCAGAGGCTGATGCCTAGGCATGGAAGGATGCTGCTTACTGGCTTGCTCCACATGGCTTTCTCACCTGCTTTCTTATAGAACCCAGGACCATCAGCCTAGGGATGGCACCACCCACAATGGGCTAGACCCTCCCCCACATCAACCATTAATTAAGAAAATGCCCACAGCCTGATCTTATGGAGACATTTTCTCAAATGAGACTCCCTCCTCTCAGATGGCTCTAGTTTGTGTCAAGTTGACCTTAAACTAGCCAGCACACCTCCCTTCTCCGAAACCCAAATATCATCTCACTCAGTGTTTAACAAGAAAATCTGAAAGTATGGATGACTCAATATGAACAACAGCCATGATACTAACTAAAGCAATCAATATTTGTTATGACCTTATTGATGCCAGTATTCTGTCAGATGACCCACTTGGATTGCATAATGCGCACAGCATTTTTGAGAAAAGAAAAAGAGCCACCACAATACTAAGACACGTATCCAAAGCCTTACATGATAATAAATGAGGTTCTGACCTCTGGGCCCACAAATTTTAATTAATCCTCTGACTTCTAGCTCACTCACTCAAATTAGGTAAAAAGTGGTGAAAGTAATGTGCTCTCCTAATTTCTTGATCTATGAGTTATCCAGAAGCCTTTCTACAGACCAAAACTTTACAGTTTAGATGCCAAGCTACTCAGAACCTGGAACACCTTGAATATCTATTAAGGGTCATCTGGTCTTCCTTCCATAGGAAAAAGATGGCAAAATGTAGCCTGAATATATCAAAGCCTCCAGGCAAATGTAGGAGTTTGAAATATTATAGTAATACCTACGTGGTGCTGCCTTGAATAACAGAGCCACAAAAGCAGTAACCAGAAAGAAAACACAAATGTAATACTTCTATACTACACAGCAATTATTTCAAAAGTTCCTGTAAGTGTATAATGATAACTTACTCTAACTCAGGTGCCCTGCCTTCTATAGTTTAAGACACTTCATTATCATGATGAAGGTAAGAAGTGCCTCACTATCAAGCTCCAAATAGTTTCCCATCTTTCTGAGCACCTGAGGTCCCAAACTCTATCTTTAGACTCACTCCCAACACCATCTTTTCCCAGTGGTTGATCTGGGCCTGTCTAGTCCCACATCCTGACACTCACAGTCAAGTTGCTCCTACTACCTGTCATTAAATTACATCCTGATGACCCAGCTTTGCAAAACAGGTGTGTGCACTGAAATGGAGACTAAGCCTTCATTTGTCAGCCACTGATGATAACTTATTTCTTGTCCCTGCATTTCTGTAATTGGTCTCATGATATCATGGTCCTCCAGGACTGGGACCTTCAAGTTCACTGTCAGTCCTAATTCAGAATGTGTGACTGTCTACATGCTGATGGAATTGTATAACCACTGTTGCTTTGTTTATTCCTTGGAAGGCTAAACACTGAACTTCAGCAACACATGCTCGCATGCTCGTTAGATAGCATTCACCTGTGGGATGCCAATGGCTATATTAGGTGTGTGGCTATCACCTGACTTCTCACCAGGATGCAGGCTGCTAGCTTGCACCAGCCAGCTTCCTTCTGTAACCTTGCCTCCTCCTAATCACCTATCTCATATCTGAAGTTTACATGGTTTCCAGGTCTCCTCCTACTTAAGCTTCAGAAAGCTACCAGCCCGGATGCTATACTTCATATTCAATAAGTTAAGGGTGAACATTATTACCTTTTCAGTTATATGGTCTAAGCAAGGATGAAGATTAGAAAATCATCAGAAACAGGGTCTCCAGTCCCCTGCACAGTGGATGTAATATTTGAATCCATCATCCTTTCTACTCCCACATATTTTCTCAGCAAATGACAGAGTATTGCAATTCTCACACCTACCAATGGACTTTATTGCATCAATTTCTCTACTTCATCCTTTTTTCTTCCAATACATATTGAGTATAAAATTTAAGCACAGATAACTCAGAGGAAATCAGAAACAGAAAGACTAAGTCTCAATATCTACTGTAGTTAATTTTTGTTTCAACATCTCATTACAGAAAGTGTTTTAATGGGGCACACTTTTCTCTAATCCTTGCCTTCGATGGAGAGCAGTATCTACACCATTCTAGCATGGCATAGACCCTGGTGTTTCAGGAAATCTTGCCCCAGGGAAACATAAACAAACATATACACCAACCTTATAGAGCACTACCATCAAACCTGACCACACCCACATGTGACTTGGTAAGACAGTGAGCTTCCTTGGCTTTCTTACAGAGCACAAACAAAGGGTTATTCATGGGAGTGTGGGTTACCCCAGTGCCAAGCAGCCCCCAGAAAGTCTCACCCAGCACAATTATACTTCCCTACAACTGCATAGGTGGAGCTGCCCCTTCAGTTAACATTCCACAAGCTATACGC
The DNA here is from genome assembly GCA_004026605.1 of Ondatra zibethicus. Classification (NCBI taxonomy): domain Eukaryota; kingdom Metazoa; phylum Chordata; class Mammalia; order Rodentia; family Cricetidae; genus Ondatra; species Ondatra zibethicus. Next base: position 30,994 of record PVIU01008638.1, on the reverse strand, counting down.
ATGCCCTAGCACCTCCCAGGGGCACAAGGCCTTGTTTAATTAGGACAGCATTGCTAGCTGGACAGCAGAGAAGGGGGTGATTGAGACCAGGTGAAAGTCAAATGGCCCTCCCTATCCCTTCTCCTGTTGTCACATGATGTATCCAAGTATCTATGGACCCTGATATGTGATAGGTACCGAAGATGCAACAAGGCACATGCATTCTCTCTAACACCCATTGTGGGGAGACTTTTACCAACAATTTTCCTCTCACTGTAGAAAACCCTGGACAGGGGTGATGTGGTAAAACAGTCCAAGGCATGCCCACTTCTCCCTTTTTAAACCCATCTTCAGGAAGAAGCTCCTTGAAACCATGCTCTCCTGCATCTTTCTATTTAATGATTTGTTTTCTACAATGCCAGTAGATGATAAGGCTGTTGGAACAGAAATTTGAAAAGTGGAACAGCTCTCAGTGAATACTTCTAATAGTGTGACAGATAGAGAACTTCAATCTTAATTTAAAATAAATACCCACTTCTAGTTACGGGCAAACCATGTAAATTGCGGTCAACTATTCACTTAGGCAAGTTAAAGTACATAACCACATATATTGTCCCAAAAACTCGACAGAGATATCGTCTAAACTGATAATTATCAACATAAAGATTTGCTTATGCAATGTGTACTGCTTGTAGCTCATATGCAGTACAGCTCCAGCATGTACCCAACACTGTGCTTTGTCTCTTGTTCTTACAGCAACTATCAAGACTTCAACCCCTACTGTAATCTACAAGCAAGAGATTAAACAAGAAAAAAATCACCAGTTCCCTCAGTGTTCCTATTTACCTCTAGAGGCAGGTCAGCTACAAATGAAGTATGAACATGGAAGGCCATCTCAGTGGCAAGGCAGCCTGAACAAAAGGAGCCGGCTATGTTACAGATCTAGTGGGAAGGGTCAAGAGAAGGCAAGGGGGATTGGAAAACTACTGACAGCTGAGTCAGAGTAGAAAAGTATCTCCAAGACTTGCCAGCAAAGTGGCCACAGCCAAGTCATCTGAAGGTGTTTGGCTGGAAAAGCAGGTGTGCATAAGAGCGGGCAGATGGTTGGGGCTGGAGACCAAGCTTTCTTTCTATGGAAGGGATGCTTTCCCCAGGAGACCTGCCAAGGAAAGTCTTAGGGTAAAAATTGGAAGAAAACATTTAGCAGTGTGACCTGAGGCTAGACTCCTCATTGGGCGGCATTTAACATGCTCCTGTGTCCTTAAGCCTCTGACAACCCTGTGAGGAACAAATTACCATCTTCACTTTATAAAAGAAGACAGAAAGTTTATCAAGGTTAAATAAGTCATCCACGATCATTCAGCAAGCAAGTGGTAGAACTAAGACCACACAAGCCCACAAATGTGGGGGTTCATGACATATGACAAAATTATCAACTATTCTCAAAAAAACTTATTTTACAAGCATATGCTCTCCCTGACTGTTCTTATTCTTCCTTTGATATGTTAATGGTCATTAAAAGACTATAAATAAGCAAGCCATTAAGTTTAAAGCCAAAGTGTTAACACAAGCACCTTCTACAGTTGCCACAGTGGGTTGAGATGTAATTGCTCAACACATTTTTTTTGTCTTGAACTGCAACTTTTCAATACTCACAGGGAGGGTGGGAGAAAAACAGGATAGACTCTGAGTCCAGAATGTCTTGTCTTGACTTCTAGACCCACTGTTTATCAGCTGCATAGCCTGGCAAAAAGTAGGCCTTGGTTTCCTCATCTGTGTAATGGGAATCATCTACCCACAGGATCTCCTGATGACTAAATGAGAACTTATTTTAAAAGTCACTTTATTACTCTTTTAATTATTGCTTCCTCATGTGCACTAGTTCATCTTTTTTTAGTCAACTTTAGTCTGCGATTTTATCAATAGAAGAAACAGGAGTGATTGCAGTGAGAGAAGAAACCTTTAAGCTTGAAGCTCTGGAACGGCGAAGTGTGTCTATTCCATCATCTGTCTCCATGTTCCTCAGTTGCCGGGCGTGCTGATAGATCCGCACAGTGGAAGCTGCTGCCTGGCTGCTGTTGTTTTTGGAAAGCATTACACTTCATAAATTATTTGAAAAGGAACCATTTTGTTTTTATGCTGATATGTGATATATTTTTGCCTTCAGAACAAAACCAGCATTTGCTTACTTACTGAACATGGGTCAGTCTGTGTGGAAAAGAGAAATCATGGCCATTGTCATAACAGAACTTTGAACCACTATTGAAACCTAGGTCTCCATGTTGTTTTAAACAACTATTTCAAATGTTGGTCAAATGAAAAGGTCAAAACTGTTGCCATGAAAAAGCACAAAGGTTCTCATTATCCTCCAGCCTCCGCTGTTAGGAGACAGCCTGTGTTTAAGGCACATCTCTCCATAATCAATTTCTTTACTTACAAATGTCATCCTAAATGGACATTTTACAGCTGATTAATTTTTGTCCTTTTTCTCATATGCAAATACAAGTCTAAAATGCACACTTCCAGTAGATTTCCTCTCTGCTGATTAAAGAGCTGATTTTCTTCATATCTGCTACCTTCAGCCCTCACAGAAAAATGACTTTTCAAGCCCTGATCTTAAAACCCCTAAATATATTCATATTTTCTCCAAAATATTGAAGTGAACAACAGAACAGTTGTCTACAGAAGGTAAAACTCACTGTCGCTTCCTTTGTCAAAAAGTAAACACATTAAATATGTTGTACACACAAATGTACTCAATTAACATTTTAATTAAGGGTAACAAACAGTAATTAAACAGATGACATTTTCATTAATTTTCCCAACTGTAAATGGCCTGATGAAAATTATTGCTAAATTGGATTCTTGTTAAATATTCCTCCTTGCAAAATCAGTGCCCTCAAACTACCCATGCTCAGAAACATTTCCCTTTCATGTCCTTCCATGTGCTTCCCTTTCCTAGTCATGATTCCATGTCTACAAATGAGTTTTCAAAGCTCCATTTCTCAATGTTATGAACCTTCCTCTCTTCATAGAGCATGCAAACAATAGTGTAACTGCACAATATGAATGCATCAGGCATTTGTGTGCTCTTGTGCAAAACCACAGTATTAAAGTGCGCAGGCAGATTTAGCTCTACAATTAAAGATACACGCTTAATCATTAGATCCAAACAGTTTACCAAGTGTAGGTACCCCAGTTTTCACATTACGAAATCTCTAGCCTAGCAACACAGCGGGGGGTGCCAAATCACATCAAGGGACATTATTAATTTTTCAAAGTAAAATTAGGCATGATCCACGTTATTTCTTAAAGCAAATATTTCTACTCAGTGTTTTGAAGACAAGTGGTATGAAGGGATGAAAAATGATGCCTAAGATATTAACAGTTGCTGTGTTGTCAGAAAAGCAGAACAAGCTGTGCTCTGAGGGTTGCCAGATTTAGCAAAACAAAAAACCGTGTTTTGGTTTTCCCCATGTTGCACAGAACGTATTTATACTAAAAGGTTGCTTGTTGTCTGTCTAACATTCAGATCTAAATAATCCTCATATCTTACATGGAAACCTTACTTAAAATTAAAAAGGTAGAAATAAATTAAAAAAAAACAATGTCCCCTTGAAGAAGGGGACAGTGGCTTCTCCACTCATTCCATTCTCTTGGACTCTGATGCAGAGTAAACTATGAAACAAAAATCTGATGCCAGCAGCTTTTTTGGGCCTTGCCAGGGCCAGGAGGGCCACAGGATGATGAAGAATAAAATGTCTAGAAGTTGGAGAGGCTCAGCGGTTAAGAACACTGCAGCTCTCCTAGAGGGACTGGGGTCAAGTCCCAACACCACATCTGGAAGATCACAGGACAGCTCCAGGGGATCCAACACCCTCTTCCAGCCTCAGAGGGCATTCACAGACACATGGTATTCAGACACATATACATAAATAAAAACAAAATGTTTTATAAAGAAATGAAAAAAAATAAAAAAACATTTCCAAGAAAGAGTCATCCTGTTTACTTAGTAAGCCATATCTGTACTTTAAAAATTTATTGATCCATTGCTCAATCTGCTCTGATTTAATTATATCTTAATTGCAAAAGATGCATCTCAGAGAATAGCAAGCCTCTCATTTACATTTTATATTCTGGAATGATAAAGAGAAAGCACGCAAGTCCTTGAGAGGAATCCTAACACAGAATGCTAGAGTGACACTCTTTCCCTCAAGACACTACAGAGAAGACTTTGTGGCTCTGTGGACCCTTGCAGCAAAACTCCTGGGAGCAACAGAGTTTCCACAAGGATGGCTTGAAAAGACTCCCAATTTCAACCTGGTGTATAAGCAAACCTCAGACCAAAGAGAAGAAGGTTCATGGCTCAGAGGCAATGAGTACATTTCAACTGCTCTTACCATAAGATGTGGCACCTATGTGACAACGAAAAACCAATTTGCTTTACTACAGTAACCAGTGAACCAGGAAAGGAGTGGAGATAACATAGAAGGCTTAGATGAGAAGAAAACAACCTATTTACCAGATGAAAAAAGAGGGGATAAAAGCTAAAAAATCTGGTACCGGACTAAGGATGCATTGTAGTAGCCTAAAAAGACCCCTAAAACTGGGACTGTCCTCAGGCATGAGACAAAAGCCCAGGGGAGTACAGGAGGTCTGAGAAGAAGACGAGGGTCATCAAGCCCTTGTTTAGATGGACAAGAAAACAATGGAAACAGTATGCCTACCATCTGAATGGGAAAGCAGAACACGAGCCAGAACCCTCCAGGCTCTCTTACAGCCAGTGATGCTGGTAGGCCACAACCTCGTGGTGATCAATAGAGATGGGTTAAATTAAGATGTAAGAGTTAGCCAATAAGAAGCTAGAGCTAATGGGCCAAGTAGTGTTTTAATTAATACAGTTTCTGTGTGATTATTTTGGTTCTGGGTGGCCGGGATGAACAAGCGGCTCCCCTTCAACACCAGTGGTGCTGATGTAGGGCTGGATGTGGGCTCTCTTACAGCCAGCAAGTCTGACCTAGGGCTGGGTGTGGTGCCTGTGCCTTTCACACCATAGCAATAAGAGCCATGAAGTAACTGAAGAAGAAGCAAGATTTGGAAGTTCATAGCAGAGCAAACCACTGAAAGTCATGACGTGTGATTTGACCCCACCTCAGCCCTCCTTTATCCCATGTTCTGCTGATCTGGGTCTGTACGTGTGGGTCTCATCACAGTGTGGACTCAGCCATTCCCAGATCTGTCCTTTGACTGGCTTCACAAAGCCCAGAGTTAATACTATCAGAGTACTATTGGATATCCGTGTCTAAAGTAGGCAGAGCCAGCATCAAAAGCAAGATTGCCCTCGCCACGAGTTTAAGAAGGCTAGCACTGAAAAATGCTGTCTTAACATTGTGATTTCCCCAGTTGGTATGTGCTACACATTAGAACTAATACCAAGGGTTAGCAAAAATGAAGCATTTTTCCTTCCTTGGGGAATAGCATATGCTTGCGTGGCAAAGTGCACAGCCACCTGGCTCGTTGTTGTACAAGGACATTGTGGGAGGTCAGGTCTCCTTGGGAAAGCTCTGAAACTCCAAGTCTCCTGACTTGGCCTGTGGGGTTCAGTCCTAGAGGATATGCTACCCCATGTCCTACTCCAACCTCAGTCTTTCCAGAGGAAATCTCATCTCTGACAAACTCAGCTACCCAAGGACTCTGTTTGCCCCTGAGTATATAGGAGTACCTTACTTATCTCTTCCATGGGTCTACAGAGAACCTCCATCTCCTACCTGAGGATTAGTCTTCTCTTTCAAGTATCTGTTTGTGTCAAAAAAAGAGAAAGACCCTAAAATCTAGCTACAGGAAGTTGTGAAAGTCACATCAGACTAATGAGAGCGTGAACATTTTCAATAGTCAATATATCAGGTGATCTTTAGGGGCTATTCCATTGCATACCATTGCCGTCCATCCTTCTCATCACCACTGCATAGTCCTTATGCCTCTTAGTTTATGGCTCTCTGTTGGCCTTTTAAGGAAATATGCATTGACACTCATCCAATATTGAGCCTGTGTGTTTGCAGAGCATTACAGAGCAAAGGCTCTTCAGTGTGATACATAGTCTAGGAACCAGGGAGAGAAACAGCTGTTTCTACTTAGTTTGCAGAGTAGAAGTCTGAAGAAGGAATGTTATGCACCTTAAGAGGTCTTTAGAAAGCCAGATGTTATACTTTCCTTCACTTGAATGTATTAAAGATAAGTTATACTTTATATTCCGAGTTTCATATGCTTCTCTTTAATTTTGTAGCTCAGAGACTATTTTTATATGGCATGTACATACCTAGGCCAATTTAAAATTATCCTTACTTTTTCTCACTTGCTAATGGTTGAATTTTCATGTTTAATTTTAAGCTTGAGAATAGGGAAACTGTTATCTCTCCTCCATTTCCTGTCACCTTACAGGAAAGTGATTGTATAGCAGTTGCAAGTATGGGGACAATCGGCAGGACTGGGGGAGGGGACAGATGAGGACAGAACAGATGTTAGCAGATGAGTTCCCATGCTGGTTTTATCACTTGCTAATAGAAAATTGATTAATTGTAAAGGGATAAACACTTTCCATGGCCTGGCCTCTGGGTAGGCAGCAATTCCAGTCAAGGGCCTGGGTATGGTACAGAGATCCAAAACACAGCAAAGAGGAGGAATGTGACCATGGTGACAGGTGACAGTGAAAAAACAGAGCAGAGAAAGTAAATGACATAAAGGACCCGGACCAAGATTACTGTGAATCCAAATACGATGAGAGAAAGAAACACCCTACCAACCCCATTAATAACTTCATCCTGCCTGGAAACACACCTGGCCTGGATTGTAGATTCCAGGAAGATCCCAATTAAATCTGATCTCGCCTCAGTCCATCCTAAGAATCAAACTCCAGGGTAATCAATAACTGATCCCTGGGAAATCCGCCCTAATGTACCACCCTTGGGTGGCTGCTTCCTTTGCAAATTTGCTTTGAGCTCTTTTCACCAATGAGTCCAGATATCTGTGAGGGAGAAATCCATCCTTTAAAGTGGAAGCACATCTGATGACAATTGGAGAACATTAGTCAAAGACCTTCAAGGAAATCTGTCAAAAAGGAAAATCACGAATAAACGTATTTTTCAGACATGTGTCATAGACGTTAGCATTAACCGTTGTATGCCACTTACGTTCTTTACAATTTGGAACCATTTGTCAGTCAAAATTAAACTATAAACATCCCATTTGTACAATAAAATAATTAGTCAATCTTATTTGCATGCATCCTTGAAGCTCTTGGGTTTCTTAAGCTTGTTAACACCCTCCCATTTTCTCAATGTGAACATCAGGCTACATTAATCACAAGACCATAACCCACTTACAGGGCATATTACATAAAAGGTCACACAACCTGCTGTGAAATACAGTATCTTTAGCATTTGGATCACTTGGGATGTGAAGAGGAAGGATTCATTAATGAAGTGTGAGGCTCATTTTATTTATAGTCCATAGGAAAGATGTATTTCACGGCTATTAGAGGCACTTCTGCAGGCAAGAAGTTACAGCTAACCCAAGTGCTCTGCAAAGACACGGCTCATGCAGTCCCAATGTCTCTAGAAGGCAGAAATGTGAAGAAGGAAGAAACAAACCAAAGCGCATAGGAGAGAAACAGGGTGGGAGAGAGGAATAAATCCAGACAACAGCTGGACACTCACAGGAAGGCCCCTGGTGTATGCAGACTGGAGTACGGCAGATGTTGAGGTAGTTTGCGTCATGTATCTTCTATCTTCACCATGAAATGGTAGAAAGATTTGACAGAGAAGTTCTCGGGGAAGAGTAGCGACCTCAAAGAGAAGCTTAGAATCCAGTAAATCAACGGGAAGCAGAAGAATGTCAGGAACTCAGTTAAAAATAGCAAACACCTGAATTGTCTGCGCACATACAGATGCTAAAGGAAGGTTGGAAGTTTTTGAAATTGATAAGAGTGATGTCCAACATATGCTCAAAGGAAACCCTGAGGTCCGGACTCTGAGTTTGACAAAGGACAGGTGCACCTAGCTTTCTTCAGAACCCAGCTGCTGTCTCCCCCAGTGTGATTGTTCTCTTCCATCCCAACACCTTATGCTCCAGCTATTACAAATCACTTCCTACTTTAGAACAATGTGTATTGCCTTTAATTCTGAGCACTGTAGGGAACTTTTTCTCTCACTATGAGGCCCTTCTCTGCTCATCTCACCCCAACACCCCAACCCCACATGCACGCGTCTCCTTCTGAGACGACTCCTTTTCTATCTAACTTGCCCTGTTCTTCCACGTGAAGAAGCCTGCCCCCACTGTGTACTGCGTGCATCTTTAGGCATAAAAGAAGGCAAATGTATTTCAACCCTGTTTCCTTATAACTTCAGAACAACCAGCATATCATAAACATTCAAGGTATGTTTATCAAATTGAATTTTTCTACCTTGCAGACAAATGACTCTTAGGGATCAGGCCATTTTGCCATTTTCTATTTTTTTAAATCATGGGCCAAATCATTTTTTCCAAACTGTTTTTAGTTGAGTTTGAATAAAACCCTTGAAAGAAAGTAATTTAAATGAGTCCTGATTATCTGTCCTATCAGTTAAGTGAAACAGCCTAGATATATTTAAGGTCCTTATTATTTCAGTGACTTTGAAATATTACAAAAGGCCTGGTTGGATATGGAAATGAGACTATGCTCCTCCAAATGTGGAAATGTTGGGATTTGGGGCCTGCAAAATATGATAGCTTTAGGATAAATAAATGAGAGTTCTACTTTCCACAGCAGGAGTCAGACATGAAATTCTTAATCTGAGACTTGATACAGACTTGAAAATCTTAGTAAGGTCCCAAGAAAGACTCAACTATAATCTATGATGATGGTCCCAACATGTCACTGAGTACAAATTAGAGTCATTTGCCTTGCCAGCAGGGAACCACACTTCATGATTACCCATAAAGCACCTCCTGCTTCTTTCGAATAGCTGTGGCAGGGGCAGGGTACATTCGCTTTGGTCTGACCTAACTCAGCATGGTGTCTCTGATGCTTCTGCATCCTCTGAAAATCTTTGCTCCATTTGTCTGGGAGAGTTTATTTTCTTGAAACCAAATCTACTTCTTCCTTTGATACTTCTATATCACCTGCTGCCAATCATTTAAAATAAAAACATCTTCTCAATTGATGACTTAATTGGAAGAGTACATGAAGAATGTCAAGGGGGTGGATATCTGTGACCAGAATATTTTTCTGCATTATTTATACCAATCAAACTGAAGTAGACATTGATAAGGACAAGCACGTCAGAACCATGTAGGAAGTAAAAGGACAAAGCAGAAAGAACTTAGCTGAAACTAGCAAGTTTGAGTCCAAACAGTTTTACTCACAAGTTTTTCTGAGTAAACACCTCAAAATGCCACTTAATAAATATTTTTAAAGTATACAGAGGGCTGGGAATATATTCCCGTTGATGCACTGCTTGCTAAGCATGCACAAATCCCCAGATACAATGTTCAGCATCATATCAAAAAAAAAATAGTTGTGGTGTTGCACACCTGTAATCCCAGCATTTGAGAAGCAAAGGCACTAGGACCAGAAGTTCACTGGCTACCTTGCAAGTTCTGTACCTGACTGGGCTACAGGAGACTCTGTCGTCACAATCAATCAGTCAGCAAAAACATGCACATAAACAACCTGAAACGCCTTATCAGCATTCTTCAAGAAAAAAGAGAAAGCATGAAACTAGCTTTGCCTTCTTGGGTTCGTTTTAACTTAATTCTGATTCTATACACTTGAAAGAAAACTAAAGAATCTCTTCCCATGACACCATGGGAAACAGAACACTGAACCCCTGTCTCAGCACAGAGAAGAAGAGCAAAAAACTGGACAATGATACCTTCCCCACTGATTAATGTTCCACGACCCAAGTGCCCAGTGTTATAAACTGAAGTTAACTTTAGTAAAAGTTACATATGTGTATTCTTAAAAGGAATTTCTGAGAGATAAAGGAACCATTGGTTGATATCCTTTCCCTCACTCATTGAAAAAAATCATATATCAGTATATATATGTAAGTGGTTGTTGAAATTTTTGTTCAGATATAGTGATTATTATGTATGAACTTAACTGGCAATTCTTCTAGAAAAAATCTCTAAAATTCCTTCCTTGGTCCAATTCTCAAGAAGTCCTAAGGAAAGGAAAAGTATATGGATCTAAAACCTACATACAGTCTGTGAAGTAATGCTAAGCAGAAAGAGATGGCCAGTGACTAACCACGGGAGGAAAATGCCCTCAGAGTGAAGGAAGAAGGAGCCATGCAAGGGCATCTGAGCTGGCTGGGCGCTTAGGAGTTGAGTTCTCTCTCTCTCTCTGTGGAATCCACTTGCCCTCTCTGCCCTCAGTAGCCTGGGAACATAAGAGCGCCTCTGCAATGGGGGTGACTTTGGCTCAGAACTGAAGTGGGGCCTGGATGAGAAACGATGATCCTGAGTGTCCTGCCCTGCATGATTTTCCCCAGCTCCCAGCCTCAGCCGAAACACAAGCTCAAAATCTAGGAGCCAAGTAAAGATGCATAAAACCAGAATGAGTTTCGCTCACGAGCAGTTTCTTAGTAAAAGAGGCAGCCAGTATGAAGCTTGGTTAGTCTAGGTCTTGGGGCAATGAACTCTGTCCGGGGGAACATCTTCACTCTCGTCTTCTACCAGAGGGACACAGGCTAGGACCGGCTTGGCCATGCTCTAGATGACTGAAAGCAGAGGTGCAGTCAGATTCAGGATAGCAGGGACCTGACATTGTGGGAGGCAATACTCTGAACAGCCTATACCCAATAAATCAAAGCTAATGGAAAATAAAAGTACAGGAGTGAAAATGGGCAAAATGCCATCAAAGAGAGAGGCTAGGAAATCAGCCCGTGAGGAAGAGAGAAGTAGTTCTTACGAGCTAACAGAAACTCTAGCTATGAGAAACCCAGCTGGAGCCACTCCACAGACAGAATGACAAGCAGAGAGTGTACAGCGAAAGAAAAATGCAGTCAACAGAAAATCAAATCCAGGGATGCTCCCATAAAACACTGAGAGAGAAAAACAGGTAAAGTATAAGAGTCAAAATGTGAAGTGTTCATATGCCCATGTCTTTTTGACAAGGGACTCAACAAAGAGAAAGAAGGAAGACTACAGTAGAGGAACAGTTACAGGACAATTCTAAGAATTAAAGAAAGATAAATGGTGATAGATAAAAGGACTTTTAAAAGGAGGGAAAATGAGAAGAGGGTGAGAAGAGAAAGAAAAAGGGAAAATACAGGGAAAGGAGAAAAGAGAAAGAGAAGAAGAGACACAGGAAAAGGAGAAAAGGGCAAGGTGGGTGAATATATGCGATAATTACTGACGAATATCATTAAAAACAAGGGTTTTAACCAAGATTCTTCTTGGTGCAATTAACCACTTTGGCAGTCTAATGAACCCTGTGAATTCATTCTAAACTACCATTTTAAAATTCACAACACAGAATCCAAAGGATTAAAAGCCAGATGGTGGCCTAGAGAGATGGTTTAGAGGTTAAGAACCATGGCTGTTCTTCCATTGCTTTCTCAAGAGAAGGCTTGAGTCCAGTTCCCAGCTCCCACATTAGGCAGCTCACAATTGCCTTTAAGTTCACTGCTGGAGATCCAGTGTCCTCTTCTGGCCTCTGTTTGGACCTGTAAACATGTGCCATATACATACATGCACAGAGAGAGATGCATACATGTAAGTATATGTATACATACACATACATGTAAATGTATACAAATACATGTGTATAATGAATGGAATGTCATAAGATAAAATCCAGTTGATACATTAACCTCAGCTCTTGGGTGGGGGGATTGTAAGATTGGAGCCATTGTGGGTTACATAAAAAAGCCCTGTCTTAGATCTCCTGAGTAAATTGGAAGCATGGGGACCATGGGAGAGGGTAGAAGGGGAGAGGAGAGGAAAAGAAGGGAGCAGATAAAAATATATAGCTCAATAAAAACAATTTTAAAATAATAATAAAAAAAGATAAAAGCCCTGTCTCAAGAGGAGGAACAAGGAAAGAGATAATTTGAAAGAGGGAGCCATTGTGGGGCTTGTGAGAAACCAGGCACTAGGGAAACTCCCAGGAAACCACAAGAAAGACCCCTGCTAAGAATCTAAGCAATAGTGGAGAGGGTACCCAAACTGCCCTTCCTTATAATCAGATTGATGACTATCTTAATTGTCATCATGGGACCTTCATCCAGTAACCAATGGAAGCAGATGCAGAGATCCATAGCGAAGCACTGGGCTAAACTCCTGGAATCCAGTCATAGAGGGGGAGGAGCAATATTATGAGCAAAGAGGACAAGACCACAATGGGGATACTCACAGAAACAGCTGACTCAGGCTAATGGGAGCTCATTGACCCAGAACTGACAGCTGGGGAACCAGCATAAAACCAAACTAGGCCCTTTGAGTGTGGGTGACAGTTGTATGGCATGGGCAGTTTGTGGGGCCACTAGCAGTGGAACCAGTATTTATCCTTAGTGTATGAACTGACTCGTTGGAGTCCATTCCCTATAGAGGGTTACCTTGCTCAGCATAGATACAGGTGGAAGGACCTTGGTCCTGACTCAAGTGATGCGACAGATTTTGTTGACTCCCCATGGGATGCCTCACCCTCTATAAGTAGTGGATGGGGGATGGGATGGGGAGAAGGTTGGAAGAGTGGGAGGATGGGAGGGAGGTGGAACTGAGATTGGTGTGTAAAATAAGATTGTATTTTAAAAAAAAAGTGCTGTCTCAAAAAAATTCACACACACAACACAGAGCATAGGATTATAAATAGAGCAGTTTATATTAAAATATAGTTGCTAAAATGCAAGTACAAACAAAGCTGTAATATGCTAATCCATGTTTTTCCTTTATTAAGATGTTCCACAGAGAGATTGATGGGAGGTTTAGTAACTTCTAAGTTCGGAAAAGCCACAGCCTGCCTATGAGAAGCCTGCAGTATGAGCACGAGCAGCAGGGAAACCTCTGTTTTTACTGATGGGGGGTGGGGTTCAGACGAGCCTTTATGATACATCCAGCTACTTGGATGGAGCTAAGGAACAAAAGTAGAGAAAAAAAAGCACGGTTTGTGACACAATGCTATTGATGTAAATTAAAGTTCCATTCACAAAGGAAAATTAGCACAGACTTTGTAAATATATGCACACATATTTAAAACAATACATCAAAGACACCAGAGTGAATGCTGGGAGGAGAAGTAATTAGAATCTTGGTCAGGAAAAATGAAAGAAGAAGAGCATGAGTGTAAGGTTGTGTGCCCACCACTGATGGCAATGTGCTCTGGACAAAGAGGCATTTGTTTGACTCTCAGTGCCTGAGTCTAATTAAAAGAAGCAAACAGCACCGTGACAGATTATTGGAAGCTGAAAATAGAAATTTTATTGGCATGGATTGGAATATATAGACGGGGGAAAAGAATTGTCATAGCAACTAAGGAGTTTGGACAAATGGACACAAATTTGGTCAGCTGTATCAGACCTAAAATTGGTATTGAGGACATGCTATCCGCCCATTTCATGGGTTGCACCTTTGCTGACATGTTACAGGCTTACTAGAAAGATTGGGGACAACACCCAGAACTGCCTTGTCATGAAACTGGCCACAAATTGTCTGTCCTGGCTTAAACAGAGGACACTGTCCTTGTTTGCTTATCTGTTAGTGGAGCCAGCAAGAACTTAGGAATCAAGTGATTGCCCAGACCCTAAACTGGAAATGCAATGTTGTAGGCGTTTTAGCTCCCACTGTGTTGACCGTGGTTTCTGTCCCGCCCTGTCCCGCAGACATTCATTCCAAAGAAGCACACAGAGGTCTACATTAATTATAAACCGGTTGGGCTATTAGCTCGGGCTTCTTATTAACTCTTACATCATAAATTAGCCCATAATTCTTGTCTGTGTTAGCCACGTGACTTGGAACTTTTTATCAACAAGTCATTCTTATCTTGCTTCCTCTATGTCTGGGTGATGACTGCAGACTCAGCCTTTCCTCTTCCCAGAATTCTCCTGTGCTGGTTGACCTGCCTACACTTCCTGCCTGGCTACAGGCCAATCAGTGTTTTATTAAAACAATACAAGTGACAGGGAACAAGACCACTGTCCCACAGCACCACTGCTCTTATAGAATCCTTCAAATCAACGTGTGCAGAAGCAGCACTGGCTCAGAGCTCCCTCCTTGTTGCAAAGATTGGGCCCAGATACTATGTCCTCCCATGATGAGAAAGGGACAAGCCAACTTGTTTGAGTCTCACTTATAGCATCACTAATCCAATTCCTGAGGGCTACCCTCATGACTTAATCATTATCAAAAGCCTCATTTCTTCATACAGCCACATTGGGCATTGGATTCCAGCATGGGACAGACAACCAAACCATAACAACATCACAACACCAACACAAAAGAAACAGAAACTAAGCCTGCACTCCTGGTCCTTCCACTGCCCTGTATCTGTAGAAAGGGACAATAAACAGCTAACTGTTCCCACTCTGTCTCTGCCTCCTAAAAAGCTCTCACCCACCTAGTCCAACAGCTTAGACAGTCCTCCAAACAAGTTATCCAGGACCCCAAACATGCCCAAGACTATGCTCTCCAGTAGATAAAATAATGCTGATGCTCGCTTTCTTGCATGTAGGACAATGAAGACTTTGCCTTCCTTTGATTCTCTTGGGGATCCTTTAGGTTATTTTTGTGAGCTGCTAATAGCAGATATGATCTGCAAACAGATCTTTCTCATCTAAAATTACTTACTTAAGTTGAGCCTTTTAGTCATTGTTTGATAATTAGATGCAAGCTCAAAGTACTTGTGAAAACAGTAAATTAATAGAGAGGAAACACTATCTAAGCGTATGCTGAGTTTGGCCACCAGCATCTATTTTTAAAGATGACCTAATTAATTGTTATACAGAGCATGGGGGATGAAGGAATGCAGGGAAAGCTCTTAGATAAGCCCATTAGTAACTTAAGATGTACGGCACTGCTATGTTGATCACGCGAATTGAATATAATCGCCAAACAAGGCATAATGAATGGACCTAAATGTCTAAGAGAAGAAAAAGGATGAGATTGAAAAGTGATCCTTGAAACAAACCTGATAATTTTAAAATCCAATGTATCTCTTTAACATATTTCTCATTCAGTAAATCAGATTCCAGGCTTTTTTTTAAAAAAAAATCAGTACATGTGCATAGAACCATGGAGAGTTACAATGTTTGCCATGAGAGTTAATGTTGTGTAAATGCAAATAGACCACAGCCAAAGATTTGTCTTTTTATTAGATTAAGACATTCTAAAATTTAAACAAAATAATGAAATGCCGAATTTCTCACTGAAGTTCTGATATAAAGTGCAATAAAACATACTCAAAAGACTAAAGCCTACTACTTTATTATTTTCACAAGTAAAAGATAATTTTGAAAACTGCCTTTACTTCCAGAGTTAGAAAGCAAAACTCAACTAAAGAATAAATACATCGGTGAATGTAAAGGAACATACTTAATAGAGAGGTTTATCAAAAGCATTACCTAAGCATGAGAAAAGCAGGAAATGGTGCTTAAAGACTATTAATGTGCATCTCTTTCAGGAAAACACTTAGCCAATGCTGCATAGCACAGGAGAGAAGGCGTGCTACCTACTAGACAAAACTTTAGCCAACAGTGTTTGTCCTCAGATATGCAAAGCTTGTGTGTACAGAAAGACCAGAAAGTGGCTAGTGAGAAATCCATTCAACCAAGTTGAGCACACAAATCTGCCAACAGGAGTTCCAGAATGAAATGACTAGTATCCTCTCTCTCTCTCTCTCTCTCTCTCTCTCTCTCTCTCTCTCTCTGTCTCTGTCTCTCTCTCTCTCCCCTTCTAACTGAATATAATGAAATAAAGAAAAACTGGTTTAAAATTTTTAAACAAAAATTCACTAATAGCAATGAAAACAACTAAAACCTTCACAAAAAGCCTAGAGAAAATAATGCCTAGAGAAAGAAAAAGAAAATTTTGAACTACAGCAGAGCTTGCTGGACACACACACACACACACACACTTGCCCACATGCTTCCACAAAACCCTCACAAGTTACCCCAGAGAGCTACAAAATCCTAAACCCTCATATCAGTAAATAAATATTAAGGAAGTTAACTTAGTGCATTGGTCATTTTTTTCTTCCCTAGGAAGTTATAAAAACCATTGGGGAGATAAAACCATTCTTTGATGAGAGAGGTGCATCTAAGTCACAGGATAGACTGGGGGAGCATTTGGCATTTGGGGAGCCTTCATAGAACATCAGCTACACCCCAACATTGGATGAGCATTTCACAGAGACATACCCAGGCTAACCATCGTGCCCATATCAGTTAAGCCCTCTTACTCCTGACTGTGTTCTCAGGAAATTGAATAGTGGATCAAACAGTGAAATTTCTCCTAAGTACATAAGTCAAATATTAATGGAGTTGTCTTTTCTTGATCAATACAAGCAGTTTCAGAATTGAAATGGAGTATGTTTGTATGAGGTTAGGGAGAAACCTGGTGCTAGGGAAATTCCTAAGACTCTACAACAGTGTTTGTAATGACCCCAGCTAAGACCCCTAGCAATAGTGGAGGGGGAGCACGAACTAGCCTTCCCCTGTAATCAGATTGGTGAACACCCCAACTATCATCATAGAGCCTTCATCCAGCAACTGATAGAACCAGATGCACAGATCCACAACCAAGCACCAGGCCTAGCTCCAGGAATGCAATCGAAGAGAGGGAGGAGGGAATATATGGTCAAGGGAGGTCAAGATCATGATAGGGAAATCTAGAGACAGCTAAACCAAGCTCGTGGAAACTCAAGAGCTCTAGACTGACAGCTGTGGAGTCTCCATGGGATCAAGCTAGGCCCTCCACATGTGGACGACAATGGTGAAGCTTGAACTATCTGTGAGGCACCTGGCAGTAGGAGCAGGATCTATCTTGGTGCATGAGCTACCTTATTGGAGCCCATTCCCTATGGTGGGATGTTATGTTCAGCCTTAATGCAGGGGAGAGGGGCTTGGTCCTGCCCCAACTTAATATGCCAGACTTTGTTGACTTCACATGGGAGCCCTTACCCACTAGGAGGAGTGGATGGGGCTTGGGCTGGGGAGAACTGGGGGGGCAGTGAACTGTGGATAAAATGTAAAATGAAATTAAAAGATAAATTTAAAAGGTAGTCATTTGTTATTTCAGTAAAATTAGAGCACATTTCACTACTTTTCTCCTTATACTTTTCTTATTTGTTTCAATATTCTTTATAATGAACAAGATTTTATAAAATAATTTAATTTATTGAAAGAAAAAATATGACTATTCTGATTCTTAATACTCATGAACCTGAGGCAGGAGGATACAATCTATGTAAGTTTCCTGTCTTCATTAAACAAGCCCAGCATGTTTGGCACGTGGACCCATGAGGGGGAAAAAAGAAAATAGAAAAGGAAGAAAATAGCAATATTTAGAGAAAACAAAAAAAAGCAAAGAAGGGAAGCCCTCTCCTGGGACATGGAGGCCTACAAATCTGAGCAGATGGAGAAATAAAATCTGTTTTCTGGTCTGAGCCACCCCACATTGAGGAAACAAACTCCTCAAAATCAACTCTCCATTAGCTGTGACCAGCGAATCAACTGAAGATGCCTGAAGAGAGAATTGGGTTACAAAACATGTGTTTTTTTCCATTGTCCCTATTTGTAGGAATTGTGTATGCATGTGTGTATGCGTGTGTGAGTGTGTGTGAGTGTGTTTGTGCATGCACATGTGTGCTCTTTCAAAGCAGACTCAGAACAATGAACATCCTTGATTCTTCACAAAAATTTAGATGTTAACATTATATGGAAGTTATGTTAAAGATTCGTTATACAACTGCCATTCCTCCATGCAAGGAAAGATTAATGTTGATCTAACTAGTGTGTGTGTGTGTATTAGTCCTAGACAGACAGATTTATTTCAAATAAGATCCACTTATAAGCGAAAGAAAACACAGCTCTTTATTTAAGTGAAGTTTTTTAAATGAAAAATCCATTAAAATTTAATATCTATAAGAGATAAATCAATAAGATTGTAGTAATCAGGATTGTACCAGTAGAAAGATGCCCTGTCCATCAGTGCTCATTCTATATTAACACATGTAAGGCTCACTTGATTAAACAATGCACCATTATCTTTTTATGGCTAATTTCATTTTTATTCATAATTGAAACATAGTAATTGTACATAATCATGGGGTGGGGTATGATGGAATTGGAATTCCTGTATATGATGGGCAGTGATCAAACCAGTGCAATTAGCATGTCCATCACCTCAAACATTTATCATTTCTTTGTGTTTAAAACATTTAAAAATCTTTCCTCTTATATATTTTAAAATATATAATGAATTACTGTTAACTATAGTGTCCCTACTTTGATATGGAGTAGTAGAACTTAACCTGTTTAATCATTAAATCTCTATCTCAATAATTCTCTGTCCCTTTTTGACACCCTTCCCAACCTGTGATAACTACTATCCTGCTGTTTATCTCCAGAAGATCAATGCTTTTGACTCCCACATATGAATAACAAGTGGTAGTTGTCAGTCTTCAATGTAGCCCCATTGTATGTGTCACTGTAAAAGAAAAGATTGTTTCCTTGTGAACCATAACTCTGTACCACCTTAACACTTGAGCTGTAGGATCTTCACATAAAGGGGATATTAGAGGAAAATCTCAAGGGATGTGGAGTGTCCCTTATCCAAAATGGTGGTACCATACTTGTGTGGTATGATGATTTCAGATACTGGGATATGCATATCCAAAATGAGATAACTGGGGACTGATAATCAAATCTAACCTGTTATTGTTTTATGTTTCATATATGCCTTATCCGGATACCTTGAAGGTGATTTTATGTGGTATTTTTAATGTGTATGTATGTTAACGGCAGCTTATCACATGAGGTCAGGAATATAATTTTCCACTTACTCTGTTATGTTGGCACTCAAACGGTTTAGGATTTTGGATCATTTCATATTTGGGATTGTTTCATATTTGTGATCAATATGTTCAGCCTTGCTAACCACCATTATATGTGTTACTGCTGACAGGTTCCTTAATCCTCTTGGTTATATTTGTAAGAAGTGTTACGTCTCTTGGTTGTGTCAGGCCATCCTTCTATGTTCTAAACGTCTATGCTGCAGATCCCTGGTTTGCTTCCAGAGCTGCCATAATCTGGCCTGCCAGTTCCTAAGAAGCGGAAGCTACAGAGTCTGTTCTTCAGAAAGTCTTGGGGACTCTGAGCTTGTTCTGACCCTTTCTTCATCTTGAAGCAGTGTTCCAGTAACAGGAAGCCTTCCTCCCCAGTATCTGCCTGCCCTTACCAACACCCCCACTGCTTACCCCATATGCCTTTGTTTTTCCTAGGATATAGGCACCAAGACATCTCTGGGATGGTAGAGACAACTGTAAATAACACCTGTTCTCCCGGCTTGCTGGACCAGGCAGTCTTCTGGTTCCTCCTTCTCATCTTACTACAGACTTAATAGTGAAAGGATTTATCTAACTAGACTCTGGATTTTACAACCCCTGCCGGTTTCCAACAGCAAACTCCAAACTGCCTCTTACTGGAAGCTTATCTTAAATGAACCAGAACTACGTTTTCTCATCTAAATATCTTAAACCTAATTGGAACAGAGCAAAGCAAAGCATCTTCGAAAGGCAGTTAGTAACGCTTCCTTATGCCTTGGTTTGTCAGTGTTGGAAGCTAGAATATTAAAATACAGCTCTTTTGTAGCATAAAGATTAGTTGAAAAAAAAGCAATACCATTGGAAGGGAGGAAAGAAAAGCTCTTCAACAAAATACATGACTCCACCAGCTCATGACTGTTGAGAGAGTAGATAATTTTCTTTTTTTTCATATTCTTTTATTTTTTTCCATTCAAAAAAATTTACATTTCCTCCCCTTCTTCCAATCCCCTCCCACACCCCCACACCCCTCCTCCCTCCCCCTACTTCCTTAAAAGAGGGCATGATGCCCTGCCCTGTGGGAAGTTCAAGGCCCTCCCCCTCCATCCCGGCCTAGGAAGGTGTGCATCCAAATAGACTAGGTTCCCAAAAAGATAATACATGCAGAAGAGATAGGTCCTAGTGTCATTGTTGATGGCTTCTCAGTCTGCCCCCATTGGCAGCCACATTCTGAGAGTCCGGTTTGATCATATGCTCATTCAGTCCCAGTCCGGCTGGATTTGGTGAGCTCCCATTAGATCAGGCACACTGTCTCAGTGGGTAGTTCAGCACCTTATGGACCTAACTTCCTTGCTTATCTTCTCCCATGTTCTGCTCTTCGACTGGACCTTGGGAGCTCAGTCCATTGCGCTGATGTAAACATGGGTCTCTGTCTCTATCTCCATCCATCGGACGAAATTTCTATGGTGGTGATCAAGATATTCATCAATGTGACTCTGGGACAATGCTAGTTCTGGCACCCTCTCCTCCCCGCACGGGGGCGGGGATAGAGGTGGGGGTAAGAGGGGTGGGGGAAGGGGAGAGGGGGAAGGAGAAGGGAGAAGGGAAGGACTGGGGAGAGCTTGGGGGAGTGGGAGGGTGGAGATGGAGGAAAGGTGGATATTGGAGAAGGGAATAAGATATCTACACTAAGGGAGTCATTTTAGGGATGTCCCCAGCTAGGTCCTTGGGCAGCAGAGGAGAGGGTGCCAGAACTAGCATTGTCCCATAGTCACATGGATGAATATCTTGATAATTTTCTTCTGTTACATGGAGAATGTATACAGCTCAAAGTAATAGTGAAACACTTCAGGTGCTCTGATGTAAGAGTATGTCTCAAAAGGAATCCTTACCAAAAGAAAAAAAAAAAAAGAAAAGCATGTCCTGGAGGAACCTGCATGAAGCTAGGTGGGAACAAATTGCAACCCTCAATCAACTCTGCACCCTTCCACATCTTACTATTCAGAGGCTGGCAGCTATGAACCATTGCAACCTGGCCTTCCCTTTGACTTCTGTCTGAGTCCAATGCAATGCTGGGTGTTGCCAGAGATGGGATGGCAAGAGAGAGTAGCTATAATTCTTATAGTACTTGGTCTGTTCCTGTGGAGTTGGCAGTAACTGTGGCCCCTTTCCCATGGCCACAGTCACTGCAGCTGCAGAGCTCCATGAATTCTAATACCTAGAACAGCTTCAAGCTTAGTTAGAAATAAGAAGGGCTTCCTCTTGGGCTAAACCTTGGATTCTATGATAGTCAGTCTTCAAAATCAACTAAACTAGGGTAGGGTTATCTAGGAAACACATCTCTCTGGGCCTATGGAAGGTGTTCTCAGTGAACTTAAACCAAGAGGGGAGATTCATCCTGAATGTGAACAGTATCATCCAATAGGCTGGGGTTCCTGGATAGAAAAAAAAAGGAGAAATCAAGTATAGTAGAGCAACTTACCTCTCTCACTTCCTAAGCTGTGTGTCCAATGCCTTATGTTACTGCTCCCACAGGTTCCCCACCATCATGGACTAAATTCCTCAAGTAAAAATAAACCCTTACTCCCTTAGGTTGCTTTCTGTCACACACATGAGAAAAGCAAACAATTCAGATGCTTTGTCTTCCCTGTTGAAGTTCCTCTATCCTTAACTCTTGAAAACTACACCCTCCAGTAATATTGCTCTTAGAATTACTACTTTTGTGGCTATGACAAGTATGGTGTAGTGCAGTCATTTTTCTAGTGGTATTGATCTTTTAGAGATGCATCCTAAAATATTTAGGAATTAATCCTATTTAGATGAAATACATTTGGCTATGAACTGATGATTATCAAACTAAGAGATCAATAAGTGAGTACAGAGTCTCTGTAATAATCTAAGTAATATTCCACTTTTACACAATTTTATACTGCAGAAAAATTGTATAAAAATCTGTTTCATTTTTAATTGTCTGTCTGTTTGCACATGAACACAGATGTGAATACAGGTGCCCACGAAGTGCAGAGGAACACACTGGATCCCCTGAATTTGTCAGCCGCCCTCTGTAAGGGAGCTATTAATCACTGAACCATATCTACACACCCTAGAGATTGTATTAACACATGTATGTATGCATGCATGTTCACTTATGTGTGTTCAGATGCATGTTTATGCATGTGTGTGCAGAGATCCAAGGCATTCACATCAACTGTCTTCCTCTGCCACTACCCACTTCATTAACTGAGGGAGAGTCTGTCTTTGAGCCCAGATCTTGCTGTTTCAGTTAGTCTTGTTATCCATCTTGCTCAAGAGATTCCCTGTCTCTGCCCCCTACAGGTAGGGATCAAAGGCAGGTCACTTTACCTAGCCAGCATTTAGGTAGATTCTGAGAATCTAAACTCCCTGGTCCTCACGCTTGAAAGCCAAGCACTTTATCTGCTGAGCCATTTCTCCAGCACACCTGGAGAAAATCTCTTCTTATGCACCTCCTCTGGAGTACTAGTTGCTTTCCATGGGAAGCTGAAGTTATTCCAGAAGAGAACAGTGAATGCAGAATGTCTGAACTCTATATTATGTCTGGAACTACCCCTAAATGGCAAGAGCTTACAGAGGTGCAGTTAGACAGCAAGACAAATGTCTCATGTTCCATAGCAGAGTATATGACAATCATCAACATATGTTGTCACAAATTGTTCACATATTTCAAAATAGCTAGAAACACTTTTGAGCACAAAGAAATGCTTCAACACAAAGAAGTGAGAAATGTTTGAGATAATAATATCCCAACTTCCACAATGTGATCCTTCCATACTACCTGCATGTATAGAAATATCACTATATGTCCTTTAAATATGTTCAATTATTATAGTATGTCAATTTTTAAAGTGAATTTTTAAGGCTTTAAATAATGAATCTCTGGTTGACTAGACAATAAAATTTTGTACTTCACCTTAATGAGAAAGAGAACAACTCAGTATGACTCAGGGGAGGTCTAGGTAAGTTTTCATTTTTTGAAATCTATCAGTTCATTCCCCTTCCATCTCCAAGTGGCCTTTACATGCTCTCTGATCTTATCCCATCCACTATTCCTCTTTGTAAAGCTTTCTGAAAACTTTCCCTACAGCTCCCTGGGTGAGCTTTTCCTTGCCCTGTCATGAAGCACATCTGGTCCTCTTATCTCCATGTCAGACTTATGCATCTCATAGCTCAGTTTGTCTTGTCTCTTATTTAAACTTTGTCTTATACATCTTGTCCCAAATTGAACTCTCCTAAGAATCAGCTAATATCTGAGATCACCAAATACTGGGTAACTTTAAGAGGTTATTTAAGCTTTAGGGCCTCAGTTTTATCACCTTGGAGTAAGGTTATTAACTATATGTGTTTAATGAAATTTATATGAGTACTGAGACTATCTAAGATTCACCAATATTAGGCATTCAGTCAACATTACTTCTATTGTTGTTTTTATTTATTTAGCAAGGACGCATTGTGCTTCCAACACATGTCTGTATTTTGCTGTCTTGAAGCTACAACAGTAAATAAAAATATCTGTCCCTTCTCTATCAGGAGAGGCAGATTGAAAATACACATAAATAAATATAACTGTAGATACAGGTATCCATTTATATATGTATATGTATGTGTATGGATTTTGAGTCAGGCAAATGCTGCAAAGAAACTAAAACAGTGTAAAAATAATAGAAGCATTTTTTTTTACAAAATGGTCTTGAATGGTTTCCCTAAGCAGGTGACATTTTGATGAGTAGGAACATACACTGAAATTAGTTTTAAAACCAGTAACCAGTGTTACTGCCTAAGAAAATCCCTAGCTATCAAAAGCTTACAAATATTTGGGAACCATATGTTTTCCAACTTATTAGCTGTGATAATAGACAACTACATTAAAACCTTCAATATCTGCCTAAGCTATGTTTCTTCACCTTTTAAAACGTTGACCTAGTTGTTGAAATGTAGCCCTCTGTCTTCATAACTTCATGCTGTCGGCAGGTTCTCTTCTTTCTGCCACTTCACAGATGCAGCCTTTTAATTTCTCCTTCACCTCTGTTTCCTAAGAAGTCGCCCGGCGTCTGAATTATACCTTTGAACTGCTCTACGGCTGCCCTTCACCTGTTTCCCTCTTGTAGTAGAGCGACTGTCCCTGACTCCTTCTAGCCTCCATGCCTCTTTCTGCTTCCATATATAGCCAAGTTGAGAGGAGATACCAAAAGATGATGCCAGTCCTGCACGAGGTGTGTGTTTGGAGAGAGAGGCAGGTGAGAAATGATGCAATGCGGGTGGGAGTGGGGGAAACAGAGGAATGGAACATGAGAGAGAAGAAGCAATGTGAGCCTTGCCATCATTTTTCTGACAAATTTAGAATAAAAAAAAAAGTAATCAAATAAGGATTTATGCTAGAAAGTGCCAAGAGACTCAGAAAGATAAATACAATGCTTATTTCCACCACGGGTAAAAACATTCTACTAATAAAATTTTTCATCTGATGAGTACTGTGTAAGAGGCTTAAGGGAATGCACTTAAAACACAAGCATGTACATTCCAAACTACCTAGACATGACAGTTTAGTCCTGGAAACACGCAAGTGATTCTGCACATTCCAAACTACCTAGACATGACAGTTTAGTCCTGGAAACACGCGAGTGATGTCTGCACATTCCAAACTACCTAGACATGACAGTTTAGTCCTGGAAACACACGAGTGATGTCTGCACATTCCAAACTACCTAGACATGGCAGTTTAGTCCTGGAAACAGGCGGGTGATGTCTTGGCCAGATGAACATTCCTCTTTGAGTCCCAGTCCTTTGCTCTGGTTATGTCTTCTTTGTTGGTTTTGGTTATTCATTCACTCATTTATTTGTTTGTTTCCTGATTCTGATTAAGACAGGACCTCACTCTGTAGTCCAGCAGGTCTCAAATCAATGCCAATCTTCCTGTCCCACCCACTCAAGTGCTAGGATTATAGACATGAGCCTCTGGACCTGGCTACGCTCAGGTGGAATGTGTGTGTTTGCCTTTCTTTTTCATATAGCTCAGGACTAGAAAACATACAAACGCTTAGAAATTAAATTATTGTTAACATCTCAGGAATTCGATTAAGGCCACCTAAATTCTTATTCAGGATCTCAACAATTCAGATTAATAAAATTGATTCCTAGCATGTTAATTAATAAAGGTCATGTGACATTGGCCAAGTTCCCATTTGCTACATGTCCCATTGGAGCTAGGATGGAGGTACCATTGAGAGAGTGGCTGCTATATGGTGTTGGAGGCTCTATGAAAGGCAGCATGGACCTACAGAAGTGTTAAAGCTCCAAATACAAGAACTAATGAGACAATGCTGTTCTCTTCTAAATGATAATACAAATTCAATGTATTTAGTGCTACATCACAGAAAATGCAGATATCCAAGATCTCAAGCCATTCACTCTCTTACATCATTTTAGTGAGATTTGCCTCATTAGAAAAGAAAGAAATAGAAAAGTCATGCATGGTCCTAGTTTTAATTTTTAAGGATTTTTATTTTTCAATTTAGATAACATGTTTAAGCTAATGCTGTTTCACCTTCTGGTGGCCTTTGCTGGAACTTATTTTAATCTTGCAGACAATGCTTTGTTCAGATCAAAGGGAGGATTTTTTTTCTCCCTCCTATTGTGTTTGGATTAAAAATTATGAGTGCTGAGCCAGAGTCGAACAACACTGAAAGTTTCTTCACATAAAAATTATCATTAATTTTAAAACATTCCTTAACATCTGAGGACTGGCATTATATACCTCAAAACAGCTAATAGAGAAGGATTTGAATATCCTCACCATGAAGAAACAGCTAATAGAGAAGGATTTGAATATCCTCACCATGAAGAAATGGCAAAAGCTTCTGGTACTGGATCTGCGAATTACTCCCAGTTGATCATGA
The DNA here is from genome assembly GCA_004026605.1 of Ondatra zibethicus. Classification (NCBI taxonomy): domain Eukaryota; kingdom Metazoa; phylum Chordata; class Mammalia; order Rodentia; family Cricetidae; genus Ondatra; species Ondatra zibethicus. Next base: position 5,068 of record PVIU01008638.1, on the reverse strand, counting down.
CCCAACACATGCATGAACCAGAATGCCAAACTGTACCTCAAAAATTTGTAGAAAAAAATACGACAATCAAAATCAATTAATTTTTAATGACTCAAAGGACTAAAGATTTGGAAAGAGTCTGGTATTTCCAGCAACCTGCCAAAAGCAATAAAAATTGCAGTCTGGCTGGAATAGAGGCCAAAAGGTGCCCTTTCTACAAAGCATCATTAAGCATTCTATTTTAAGAATAATATTCTAATGTTAAACTAACTTATTATTATCACCATGCATCAACAACTCTGCATAGTACCTGATACTACTACTGCTGAGTTTAATATTGCACATGCAAATTAGCATCCTTTTTACCATTCATCCTTTAGCAGACATTTTGGCTACACGTTAATTCACCCAAGTCCCAGCAACACAGTTACGCTCATGCATACACCGTCCCAGACACACACCCTCCATAAATGAGTTTGCACATTTCAGTCTGAGAAAAAAATTCGTCTTATTCCATATCCTTGAAGTACATTCAATTTAGTGCCTTGCTGATGTGTGTGTATGTATAAAGTGAGTTTTTCTTTGTGTTATAACTTTCAGTTATCACATAATCCAAAATCATATAGAAACATAAGATATTCTAGTCCATAACAAGATTGATGCTTTGTTTTAGAATTTCCTATGGCTGTTCCATACTCACCTTTCTAAAAAGCACTATCAAATATAAGATCTTCTGATATATTTATGGAAAGAAAATTATGTGTACCTAAAATTTCAATTATACTTTTTTTGGATCAAAAACCCGTGACAAAATCAACTTAAAAGAAGGGTTTATCTTGGTTCGTAGCTTGCTTGGATGGGAAAGATGCCCTGGCGATTATAGCTGTGGCGTTGGTAACATGAGGCAGTAGGTCATACTGAGTCCATAGTCAGGGAGCAGAGAGAGAAGGATGCTGATGCTCTGCCCACTTTTCTCCTTTTTGCCCAGTCCAGGACCCCTCCTCATAGGACAGCGCTGCCTCCATTCAAGGAAAGCTTCTTACCCAAGCCACCCTGAAAACACTCTCACAGACAGTTGACAATGGAAATTAACCATCCCAAGTATAGAATGCAAGATGCAATATTCCTATTAGTAAGTGCAATTTTTAATTTGTAAAAAAAAAACTCTTTTTCTGGATTTAGATGTATTTTTTAAATTGTGGTCCATCTATTTTAAATTCTAGGATTGCTGCTTAACTGATATCGAACTGTGATACCATCCATTATGACTATGGAGCAATAAATAAAGGTTTTCCCTTTCTTCACGAATTCACATTAGTATATTATTTAAGTATAAACCCAATACTGTGGACAGAGCTAGCATAATAGTGCAATTGAAAACTGATTATATGAACAGATTATATTAGCTAAAATATAAGGTAGAAGAAGAAAAGAAATATTAATAAAAGTGTCCTTAATTCCTTACCTTACACGGTAAGGAGAAGAAGGTCCTCGGTTGTTAATGACAATTAGAAATCTGTAGTTTAAATTTTTTTGAGACAGGGTTTCTCTGTGTAGCCCTGGCTATCTTGAAACTTGTTCTGTAGACCAGGGCAGCCTCAAACTCAGAGATCTGCCTGTCTCTGCCTCCCAAGTGCTAGCATTAAAGGGGTGCGCCACCACCACCCCACTCAAATCCTAAAGATTACTACATTCAGTATATCTTGTACATTACAGGAGAATTTTAAAATAGTGTTATAAATTTTAAGTATAAATACATTATCTTTTATTTTTGTCCATAACAACTTTTTTATTTCTACTGGTTATATATATATAATATATGTGTGTATTCATATATATATATATATATATATATGAAGTTCAATAAAACTTTTTCCACATTATGCCTTTCTTTTATGGCTGTTGTTGCCATGCATTTATTTCATAGGAAATCATTTTGAAAATAGATTTGTCACCTACTAGGGGATATTAACAATATTCATGTACTCTGAGCATAAATGTACTGCACACCACACTGGCTTTCTGGAGTTTCCTTAGGCTCTTTCTGATTTCCTAACAGTTTGTCTGCATCTCAGGTCTAATACAAGTTTGCATCAAAATTACAAGCTGGCCTAGTATGCGTGATTCTAGGGCAGCTACAAACAAACACCTTCTTGATGGGGGCTGAGCAAAGAAAAGACAGCCATGACCAGCATTTACACCTTTGCTACTTGATTCACCCAGCAAATAACTTAAGTAGGCAACATTATGCTAAGCCTTGGTCATGTACTCAGCAGCTGACTAAAGTACATTCCCTGCCCTCTGGAGCTTCCATTATAGTGAAAAAGAGACAGACAATAACTACTAAACATGATAAACAACTAGATTGCACAGTGTGTTCGAATGCAATAACTGCTGTGTAGGAAAACAATCAATCCAGTGTGGTAAAGCAGCGCCAGGCGGCTGAAGCTTTAAACAGGGTGGTTACGGGTCCTGAGGAAGATGATTTTTGAGAAAAACTTGAAAAAAGTAAGAATTGGCCTTGTAGACCTTCCAGAAATAAAAACATTTCTGGGCATAGAAAGCAGTCAGTGCAAAGCCTGAGGAGGAACATGCCTGGATTGCTCCAAGGCAAACCTCATAGACAGGGCAGGATTGATGAGGAAGGCAGAAAGGTAAGGGGGCCAAGGTGTTACCATTTCATTGAGCCCTTAAAAGGACTTTATCTTTTATTAGGGGTAAAATAGAACCATTGTGGGATTTTAAACAGAATGGCATGACCTAAGTTATGACTTTTAAAAAGACTACCCACTGTAAAGCGAAGTAACCACCTTAAAAGTCCTCAGCCTGCCCAGACAAATATGGAGTGAACCAACTAAAACCCCATTCCCCCATTTCAGCACCAAGATAGATGCATCTGCTCTGGCTGACCAGGGAGCCCGATTTTCTTTGCCCTTTCCCTTGCATCCCTCTTGATTGTGAAATGAGACCCTCTCTCCTGCATCTAGAAGTGCTCCCCAGGCTGGGGTCTACAGGTGCTGCCAGAGGCTGAAATTGTAACCCTTGAGATCAATTATTTTTTGTTCAAGAATTTTCTCTAAGACTATACACTGCACCAGGATGATTTTAACCTGTGAAAATTCCCTTTGAGTGTAAGTTACTTCTCCCTGTTAACTAATTCAGCAGGAATGGGATACAAATATGCACAGGAACACACACACACTCAGTATTTAGATATTCATCATTCACAGAAATTCTCAGCCACGATTGACTGTAATGTTGACAGACACCAAGCTCACCCACAAGATAACATACTGTCCTGCAGTGTTTCTTTCTTATTTCCTTATTTCCATGGAATTGCTTTGAGAGGACGACCAGGAAAAAGTAGTGAAAGGAAAGATGCCATCCTTGGAAATGTGCCCAGTGTTCACACGATGAGGTAGGAAGCAGAGGCTAAGAGACCCCTGGGGAGAGGATTGGTAGCTCCAAGTTTGAACCAGATCCAAAGCCCACATCAGACTGAGTCACTTGCTTTAGGAGGGAAAAACTGTCTTCTGGGGCCCTGCCCTTCCTCCTGACTTCCTCCCTCGAGACCAGACCCAAGGATGTCTTCTGATAGCCCAATTAGACTTCCTGGTCCTTGAAATCTTATTAATGAGTATTGTATTTATTTCCCCCTTGAACTTTTTCGATAAAATATCTTTGTCACAGCGGAAATCTTTTAACTTCCTATTTTTTAAACTCCCTTCCAAGAGGAAAACGTTAGCAAAAGCAAGCTGAAGTGCATCAAGACAAATGCCAAGTTTTACCTACACTTCCCACTTCCCAGTCTAGTTTGACTGAAGGCTAGAACTGAACAAATGAAAGAATGACTATTTTTTAAGAGCAAGCTGCTTAAAGGTGTCCTCTGATGTTTTCTAACACTAGTATTTTGCCAGCGCTCACAGATCTGAGACGGTAATTTTGTCACCATGTATTTCTCAAACCCACATCTAAAGGCTTAGATTACACTTTTTCTTGAAACAATCAGCTGTGGGCACACAGGGAGCTTTGTGCTGAATTGCCGGATGCAACAGATCTCCCTTTTTCTCTCCTTTTTTTCTTTCTTGTTTTTATGTGACAACTTCCACCCTAGCACCCTATATAAGTGAATTCCCTACTCACCATCAAATGCATTTAAAATTGTCTTGATTACATCATTCACTAAGTTCCCCATTTAAACACTGGTATGGCAACATCTTTATAAGAGCACGAAGATGTCAGACATCTTGTTAAAAAACCAGGTAAGCAAGAAGGGTAGAACGAAATATCAAATGTGTGAAAGGACAAAAATCAACTAGAATTGCATAACTTTTTTAAAGTATCCCTCAAAATAAAAAACTATATTCTCATTGTTTAAAAAGTTGACGTATTTAATTATCTACCCTACAGAATGTTAAAGGAAATTTTCAAGCCAAGAGTAATGGCACATGTCTGTGATCGCTTCACTCGAGAGGCTGAAGCAAGAGACTTCTAAGTTTACGTCCATGGCTTTATTTCAAAACAACAATAAAAGTTCTTCAGATTGAAGAAAAATGGTGCAGATCAGAAACTCAAATGAACATAAAGAAATTAAAGCTGGGCTACAGATGTAGCTCAGCAGTTAGGAGCTCACACTGTTCTTGCAAAAGACCTGCTGGCTGCCATCACCCACACCGAGCAGCTCACAACCACCTGTAACTCCAACAGCACAGAGCCAGGCACCTTCTGGCCTCCATGGGTACCTGAACTCATGCACACACAGACACACACACACACACAGACACACACACACACACACACCACGATTTTAAAAAATAAGTCTTTTCACTCAAGAAACTAGACATTAAAATTCTAAATACCCCAATTAAAAAATGGGGTAAGGATCTGAACAGAGAATTCTCAACAGAGGATGTTCGAATGGCCAAAAGATACCTAAGGTCATGTTCAACTTCCTTAGCAATCAGGGAAATGCAGATCAAAACAACTTTGAGATACCATCTTACACCTGTCAGAATGGCCAAAATCAAAAACACCAATGATTCCCTATGCTGGAGAGGATGTGGAGTAAGGGGAACTCTCATCCATTGCT
>PVIU01008637.1:0-81847 GCA_004026605.1 Ondatra zibethicus | reverse complement strand
GTTTGTGCTTTATTTATAAAAGGCAGGAAGTCATACCAGCAGTTCATAATTACACACACAAGGAAGATGATGGCAGCTGTAATAGCTCTTCTAGACATTCACGAGAGTATGAACATCAATATATGTATATGTAGCTATATAATATATAATCTATTTATATGCATTTATGGTAAATATTTCAGTTTTTACCATCTTAGTGCAGGTTTTATAAAATTTATCTGGAGCTGAATTTTCCCATCCCTCTACCATATACAAACTCTTGAGGGAATCACACAGAGTGAGCAGAAACATACACTGCATGACCCCACTTCTCTCTTTTTTGTGTATGGCAGACATTGCTCATTCATTGCTCATGGAATTCTATGAAATGAACTGAAAATGACTTCTGATAAGCACTCTAAACATCCATTACCACTATTCAGAGGTGCAAGAAGTATCTGTCTAAAATCCTCGACATGGGTAAATTAGTCATCAAATTCATTGTTTTTTCCATGTATGATAGATGATTTTAAAACTCGGATAAAAAGCTGGGTCACACACTAAATTATAATAATTACACCTCATTATTTGATTGTCTTGTTCAACTTATAATCATGTTCAAATATCTTTTCTAATTAGAGCCACAAGGATCTTTATGAGGTAGGACAGAAAGTGTGTCTGTATTAAAGCAGAGAAAACAAATGTTCATAGAAGTTAAATGAGTTACTAAAGGTCAGACATCTAGTAATTAGAAATAAAAAAAAGGTGGTGGCTGGGGTAGATGTGATCTTTACAATAATAATAAAACATCACAAAAAAAAATCTGTAGGGAGAAAAGAAATTAAACCCTTAGTGCTGCAGCACAAAGAAGCAGAAAATGTTCCACCCAGAATCCAGGTAGCTTACACCTCAGTCATATCATGCTTAGCTGAAAAGACAATCTGTACTCATGGAAATCCTGCTCCATTGGAGAGTGTGGCTCTTCCTTTGACTTTGGTGAACTTTCTTGTATTTACTCTGATGGCTTCAGAAAGCACAAATGGACGGTGAAAAGGAGAGAAAGATTCCAAGACCCCCATTCTTGGTTAGTGAATGACAGAATTTTTCCACTGTTTCTAGCTTTATTTCTCACCTTGTGAATTACATTTCCTGTTTTCATGACAGTCCCCCTTCTGTCTTTATCCTGAGATTTATAAAATAGTATATCTGCTTTCTTCACATATGTGAGGAGGAAAATATTCTGATGGGACATAAATGTCATTGACCCTTTCTGAGAAAAACTGAGACACTATAGGTTCTCGTCACCATTTCCTAATTGCAAGATGGCTGTTCTGATGTTTGTGATATTGATGATTCTTTGTAGTTTCATTAATAATTCTTCTCATTTGTGAATTTTTAACAAGCCATACATGCTTTCTTTTATTGCCTTATATTTGATTCTCTCAGAAACTTCTCAGGTAAACAGAGGTGGTAATTTGAGGGGCAGAAAGTTCCATGCTTGTCATCTTCAACAATTAAATATCAAAATCAAATCAAGTAAAGGCAATAGCAAAGGTTAAGATCTGCAGTGTGAGAATAGAGGGAGGGGTCCTGTGAAAAATACTGACAGACACAGTAAAATGTACAAAGATTTATTAGCTGTTAAAAACTTGCACCGTCACCCCATTCCTGGGCATCTGGTAGTTCTTGGCTTTTATAATCAGTTATTTTAACTAATAAGTTTCCATGGTTAGCAGAGAATAGCATAAGGCAAGTTGATGGTCCAGATACAGACATTCAGAAGTTGTAGCACTATTTCTGTACAAGAGTGAGATTTTTAGAATTATTTCACATCAACCCAAACATTATACCACCTTAGAGAAATTTGTATGTGAGTGGTGAGATATCTGGATTAGGTTCTTTTCTCATTACTATACACACACAAATGGGTTGACAACAAGGATACAATATTTGTCCTTTTAATCATTCTCTTCATTTATTAATGCTCCTGTTGACATTCTTTTTTTTTGAGAATTTCTGAGTCTCACTTTACTGATACTTATCTGCAAAATATTTCAAAGTTTAATTTAATTTTCTTTAACAAAATCAAATCAATAGTGTCTTACATATCAACCCATATCACAAACACTTCAAACAGCTTTCCCCACAACGAAATGCATGGCTTTTTACAATTACATTAACATCATTCCTTTACTAAGTACTAACCTCACTAAAACCCTTACATTTATACATGCTAGCAGTTGTGTGTCCTTTAAACTGTTTATTCATGATGTCAATAAAAAATATTAACTGCTAGAGTTCAGAGCCAGGGGAACAAAGTAGTCCCATAGAGGAGTTTTTTGTTTGTTTATTTGTTTGTTTATGGGCTTTGATCACAGAGACATATTTAAAGAACAGAAAGAATTTTTGGAAATATGGACTTTTGTTTCCCATCACAGAATTTCAAATATAAATTGTCTAAGTTAGAGTTTATGAATTTGAACTGAAAAAGTTCTTCAAATATTTTAATATAAGGCCACCAAAAAAGTTATTGCATTCTCATTCTCCTATCAGTAGGGAACATTATTCCTCAGTTCATCATTAACACAATTGATGTGTAGCAGCTAGCTTACCAGTTTTCAAAGATGCATGTTGCTCAAAATAACGAAAAGCTAACTCTAGTGGAGAAATCCCTCCATTTCCATAACATTTTCATGACACTCCCTCTATTAAAATATTACTTTCTGTTATGACCAAAAAAACTAAACCAGAAACTTAAAATTAAACACATTTTATAATATACAAGAAATATAGAAAACTTCTGTAAGCAAGAAAACTAATAAGAAAACATTTGGACTATATGAAACTCTAGAGACCAAAAGTCTAATTTTCTTACCAAACGAATTCTTTGAAAAATATTTAGAAGTTTGCCTCCCACAGACTGAAATACATTTGCAAAATACAGTCCACACTTAAAATGCATAGATATCACTTAGATTTTAATTTTAAAATTTATAATAAAACATAAAGCAATTCTTTACCATTAAATTACTTTAAAATCTTTAAAACTTGTTTTGCACTGTTTGTTTTATTTTTCGACAAGGTCTCCCTTTGTAGCCCAACCTAGCCTCAGGTTTATCACCACCTCTTTGCCCCGCTCACCCAAGAGTTTGGATTACAGGCAGCACCATCATGCACATTGTTGATTTATATTTATTAGGAACTTTTTCTTAGTTTCTTCCACTTGCAAATTTGTATTTTGTTTATGTATATATATCAATTATTTTTATTAATTCTTTGAAAATTACATATATTATATTTTTAACATATCTACCCTCCCCTCCCATCTTCTCCCACCCAACTTCCTGTCTTCATTTTTTTTAAACCCTCTCTTCCTATTAGTGTTATCTATACAATCTCAAGAATGTGGCCATACAATTGAAGGTATGGGTGTTAGATAACATGGAATACAGCACTGAAGAAAGCTTGATCATAAACTTTGTATAAACATTGTGGTAAGAATGATTTTAGTGGGCCTGAAGCTATGTGTATGATGACTCCTCTGTTCCTCCTTGGGCTACTGGGCTTAAGCAAACACAAATGAACACACCCAGACTGAACTACAAGTTTAGGAGGAAGACAACCAAATAGGTGAGAGTTTCCTCTCCACTGTCTAGGTCACCAGCTTTCTCCAGATAGGACAGCTAAATAAGAGGCCTACAGGCAGTTATTGCTAGTATCTAATTATTTGTTATACAGATTGTTATATTTGTGGCTTACTCATCTACCTGCAAGAGAAAGATTATGGTAGCTAAAACTTGAGAATGACCACAACTCTGGATCTGCAACTTAGTGACTGTGTGATCAAGATAGGAATTTTATCTCATAGATATTCAGAGATTCAATTTCCTTAATTAAATGAGGATTGGAAAAAAATTCCCTCTACACTACTCTCAGGTGGAGGTAGAGAAGAATGTGAAATGGCTTCACAGATTGTAAGGCATGGTCTGTGGGTACTAGTGGGTCAACCACCTCTACTTTCCAGGATTTTTCATTACTTGTTAACCCTTTGAACATTTAATTCATTTCCTAATAGGAACAAGATTTTTCCCACGAATAGTGGGAAATTATTCTACTATAAGGAATAATTAAGAACTTAAATACTATGAATCATTGTGTTTAGTAGAGTCTCTCACACCTCAGTGTGATGCAATTTCAAAATTGCTAGCATAACTCAATAATTTTCAAGTGCCCAGTCTTAGCAGCCAGACACTTGGGGAAATATGTAGACATTACTAAATGTACTCCATCATTATTAGGTAGGCCTTCTGGCTATCTATCTATCTATCTATCTATCTATCTATCTATCTATCTATCTATCTATCTAGTCTATCATCTATCTATCTATCTATCTATCTATCTATCTATCTATCTATCTATCTATCTATCTATCTCATGCCTAAGGCCTGCAAGAATCTAGAATAAAAAATGTGATAATAGGAGTTTTCATTTTTTGTATTTTCTTTTGCTATTTTTCCTAGATATAAGAAGACAAGAAGATTTGACCTTAGCCCTGTGAAGCCATGATTTTGAAAGAAATAGTACCATTCTTAGTTTTCAAATTAACCTTTACATGTGCATATACATCTGGACATAGGTGTCCAACTACTTTAAGCTTTAAACTACTTTAAATTTAACCAATGCTGCTGATTGATCACATCATACAGATTGGATATGTCGTTCCTTCTGTTCTTCAACTTATTCCCTTTTGATGAGACTCTGTCTTAGTTATATACACACACCCCTCTCTCTCTCACACACACACATAAACACACACACACATACAGTAACTACTAATACATTCAGTTTTACTTTTGATGATAAAGCATAATGGTTATATTCTAAAATTTTAGAGTTATTATTTGGGAATGGGCTCAAAACTCTGCATTTAGATTGTTCATGGTTTTCTATAATTGTCTTCATTTGCTGCAAATAGAATTTTCTTTGATGAGGGGTGAGGGATACACTTATCTGGGGTTATAAAGATAAATACTATGTTTCCTAGAAAAGCTACACCCATGAAGCCCCACCAAGTTGCCTTTATAAACATGACCTGAACAAAGATGATAATAGACATGCTAACATAGAAGGGAGAACTCACAAGGCCTTGGCCCTACACAAAGAGCTACAAGTAACTAAGGATGCTGAGGGAACAGCACACCTATTAGCTTTCCAATTCCAAAGAATCATTTCTAAAAAAAATACATACAAATAATTTATATTGGCTTAAAAGATTGTATCTATATATTGCTAAATGTAATATATAACAGAGAAAAGAGGTCATAAATTTAAAAGATAGCAAGGGGCTGGGTAGAAAGAAGGGCTTGGAATCAGGAAAGGGAAGGGAATAATAATGTAATTTTATTTTAATCTCAAATAAAAAATATTATTGTGACTAGAGCATTGGAACGATGGTTAAGAACTTACTCCTGTCATGCAAACCAAGAGGACCTAGGTGTGAGTCTCAGCATCCAGATGGTCATTCCCATTAGTCTGTAACTCTTTTCCCAGAAATCTGAAGTCCTCTTCTAATCTTTGAAGGAACCAGGAATGCATGTGGTCCACAGACATACATCATACAAACAGTCACTCATACACAGAAAACTAATAAAATAAATTAATTAGTACAAAAAACAGAATCATGACAGTTACCCACTATTTATTTTAAAATAGTTTAAAAAGCATCCATTCTTTTGTTGTCTAGCTATTTCTTCTTACTTGAAAAATATCTCTGGTAGAGGGTAAACCAGTTCATAACACAAAGGCAGTAAATGAAGCATGCAAGGGCCAAAAAGTAAATTAAGCTGGAAAGGCTACGGTAGCTTCTGATAGTTACAGAGGTCACAAGTCTCCCCCACCCCAACATCATATAAACACTGATAATTGCTACCCAGAGAAGGTTTTCCAACCAGTGAAGCTGCCTTCAAGTTGTGAAGAGAGCTCTAAGAAGGCTGCTTTTTAAGTCATCACCCAGGCTGGGGTGGGTGGACGTTTGGGGATGAATCTGCCTTTGGGTTTTCCATGCTTTTGAGTAAAGTGATCCCTTATCCATGGTCATATATGTAACCCTGGCTACTTCCTGGTTCACCAAACTAGATGTGAACTCAATCATTCCTTTGGTCTGATGTCAGTTTTCCACCAGGGGAAAACAGATGTTTACTCAGGTTCCACCCAAAAAGTCACACCCTGTTTAGAGACTGGTTAGCTATCATCTACTAGCTGACTCATTTTGGGCAAGTCATTTAACTTCTGTGACTCATAGTGTCTTCATATACAAAGTAGAATGGTTGTAATACAGGTCATTCATAATAGTATGAGAATTAAATGACTCCATATATAAATGTGACCTGTCCCTGGCACAAAAGACTACCAAAGTATTAGCAGTTGATATTGGATATATCTACCCTGGAAACTTCCCAGTCCTTATAGGGATTGTTCTGTATTCTTTCATTGCATTCAACTGGTCTTATTTCCCATTAGGTTTTAATCAGCATGAGAAGAACCACAGATGCAATATTTTATATCAAAAGCCTAGCATAGCACTAATCAAGTAATAAGCACTAACAGTACTTCTGAACAGGTGGAAAAAAGGGGAGTAGTAGAATCTAGACTGACTGTATATCATCTTCTCCATCCTAATTTGTATGTCTCATCATATGGAAACAAACCTGACTTTAGCACAAAATTCTCCTTTTGTATTGCCTACAATATGAATCTTTATGAAGTTCTTATGCCTAGATGAGATTTGTTTATAGTAAAGTAATTGTGTGAGTTGTGGAACTCCTTCATTGTTTCCATTTTAAATGACAGATATTTCATTTTACTAAAGCTTCCCTTTATAGTTGTCTTATATTTATTCTACCACATTTCATTATATCTAACTTCAAGCTCAAGAATATTAGACATTCTCTCCATAGATGGCTCATTTTTATTTCAATAGTGTATATTGCTGTACAACATATATTTTCCAAAGTATATTCTAGGGAGTGATATCTCTGCAGATGTTAGAAAACATGGCTGTAAAATTAAAAATTTATAATAAGTTTGGGGACTGTTATGGTAAGCAATATTAAATTGATACCTTTTGTAAAGTTTTTCAGAGTTTTTAATATTTAAATGTGTTTAGTGAATCTCCAAGGCTCTTGAAATATGTAGCTTGTGCCAAAGTTATTATTTGTCCAAAGAAGTGATTTGTTTTTTTTTAAGGCATTTTCCAGTCCTACTCTTCCTGGGAAAGCTTAGTTAAATTTATTTTGAATAAATATTGGTTTAAGTGTTTGATTAGACATTCTAATATATTGCTTTTGAAAATAATATCTCTGTATTTTAAATTAATTGCTAATTTTTAATTGCAAAATTGTGTTTTATAATGGTATTCTTGTGCACACATCTAAACCTTTTCTATGCTATCTTAAAATGGTATGAGTTATGCATGGTCACAATATTTAATATGGCAATTCCAGAATATCTTTACTAAAGTTTATGTTTCATTGAGATCTCCTCATTTTTCCACCATATATTTAATGCCCAGGATCTCATCTAGCACATTTCAGAAATTGCCGCATTGAATTCCAAAATGCTTGTAGAAGATTGCAGTATCACCAGCAGTGGAGAAGTGTTCCCCTTGCTCCACATCCTCACCAGCATGAGCTGTCACTTGGTTTTGATCTAAGTGATTTTTACAGGTGTAAGATGGAGTTTCAACATCATTTTGATTTGTATTTCCATGATGGCTGAAGATGTTGAATATTTCTTTAAGTGTTTCTTAGATACTTAGGATTCATCTGCTGAGAATTCTGTTCAGCTCTGTAGTCACATTTTAACTGAATTATTTGGTTTACTGACAAATAATTTGTTGGTTTTTTCTTGAGTTCTTTATATATTTGGAAATCATGCATCTGTCAGATGTGAGGTTGGTGAAGATAAACTACTGTTTTGTCCTTTTTCGTATATTTTTTTGACACAGGTTTCCTCTGTATAACTTTGAAGTCTATCCTGGAACTTGCTCTGTAAACCATGTAAACCAGGTTGGCTCGAACTCACAGAACACTGCCTGCCTCTGCCTCCTGAGTGCTGGAATTAAAGATGTGAGCTAATGTTTTTTATATTTAATAGTGTCCTTTGAGATACTATTTGAGTCCAAACTTTCATGAGGTCTCATTTATTAATTGTTGATCTTAGTGCCTGTACATTTAGTATTTTATTCAGGAAGTTGTCTTCTGGTCCAATGCATGCAAGACTATTTTCCAATTTTTATTCAGTTATCTGGTTTTATGTTGAGGTCTTTGATCTACTTGGACTTGAGTTTCATGTAGAGTGATAGATATGGATCTTCTTGAATTCATCTATATTCAGATATCCAGCTAGAAGAGCAGCATTTATTGAAGATGTTTTCTTTTCCATTGGGTAATTTGCCTCTTTTGTCAAAAATCAGGTATCAATAGGTGCATGACCTTATATTTGGGTCTTCAATTCAATGTCATTGATATGCCTGTCTGTTTTGTGCCAATACTATCCAGTTTTGTAATACTATACTTCTGTACTACAGCTTTATATGCATATATCCAAAAATGCTACATCCTACAACAAGATACTTTCTCAACTATAATCATAGCAACATCATTCATAATAGCCAGAAACTATAAACAGCCTAGATGTCCCTCCACCAAAAAATATATGCAGAAAAGATAGTACATTTACACATGGAGTATTAATAAGCTGTTAAAAAATAAACTCATGAAATTTGTGAGCAAATGGATAGATCAAGAAAAAGATCATCCTGAGTGAGGTAACCCAGATAAAGAATGACAAACATGGTATGTACTCACTTAAAAGTGTATATTAACTATAAAGTAAAGGATTATTATGCTTTAATATAATATAAGTCACAGACCCAGAAAGGCTAAGTAACAGAATGATTCAAGGAGGGATGCATGGATCTCCCTGGGAAGGGAAATAGAATAAATTTCACAGGTGGCCTAGGGGCAGATGGAGGTAGAAATTGGAGGATCAGATTGGGGGGAGTGATGAAGGAAGAGGTTACTGGGAGATACAAATGACTGTGGAAAACTTTGGGCTTGAAGTAAAAACCTAGTACAAGGGAAATTCGTTGGAACTTATGAGGATTACTATAGCAAAGACTCCTAGTAACGGGGGATATTGATCATGAATTTGCCATCTTTTGTAACATGCAACACCTACAGCCTAGGCCCAAAACCTTCAGGTTGTCCTGACTACAAAATGCACTGGTGTAAAGGTGGCCCAGAACTTGTGGGAGTGGCCAAAATATGACAGGTACAATTTGAGATTAATGCCATGAGAGAGAGCCCTCATCTGACACTGCCTGGTAGACCAGGACCCATAAGCTGCATAGCCCAGAGACCTAGGATAGAACCAAACATGTCTGGGAGAAAAAGTCCAAGAAAATATTCCTAGTAGTATCTGGCTATACTCATAGACTGAAATCTTGTGTAATTGTCATCAGAGAAGTTTCATACAGAAACGGATAGGAGGAAATGCAGAGACCGACAGTCAAACAGTAAGTAAAGCTCAGGGAATCTCACAGAAGTTGGGTAGGGAGGATTGTAGAAGACAAACGGGTCAAGGACACCACAAGACAATGGCCCACAGACTCAAATGACCAGGACTCATAGAAATTAAAGTGACAATCAGAGAAATTGTATGGGCCTGACATAGGTCCTCTGCTATGTTTACGTGGCTTGGTATTCTTGTGTGTTTTCTAACAGTAGGAATGGGGGTTTTCTCTGACTCTTTTGTCTGCTTTTGGGATCATTTTCCTCCTACTGAATTTTCTTGACCAGCCTTGATATCAGGGTACATGCCTAGTCTTAGTTTTTCTTGTTATGCCATGTTTGGTTTCTATCTATAGGAGGCCTGCTCTTTTCGAAGGGAAAGGTAAAAGAGTAGATCTGGGATAAAGGAGAGGTAGGGGAGGGACTGTGAGGAGAGGAGAGAGGAGAAACTATGGTATTATATGAGAGAAGACAAAATAAGTAAATCAAAAACAAAATATAACATAATATAACAAAGCAAAATAAAATATTGTCAGGATCATTTCTGCTTTGTGTCAACATGATTTTTAGGGCTGAGCATTGAATAACAGAAAAAGTAGTGATTCTTAACACACAGTGCAGGACTCTTTCTCTACAGAAGCTTACTTAACTCATTGATATTATTTCATATTCTCTGTTCACTTCCAACATGAAAGGTTCTACTTAAAAATTACTCTTTAAAAATTATTCTTCTGGCTGGGCGGTGGTGGCGCACGCCTTTAATCCCAGCACTTGGGAGGCAGAGCCAGGCGGATCTCTGTGAATTTGGGACCAGCCTGGTCTACAAGAGCTAGTTCCAGGACAGGCTCCAAAAGCCACAGAGAAACCCTGTCTCGAAAATCCAAAAAAAAAAAAAAAAAAAAAACCAAATTATTCCAACGTTTTTGGATCTTTTAACAGTACAAGGGAATACCTTATGAACAAAAATTCCTTGATACTTAAGCACATACTCATTGCCAACAGTTTGTGAGCCAGTTTACTTCAATTAACTTAAGTGGTACTTAGTCTAGTTTACTTCTAAAAATGTAGTTTTGCCATATTCATTTACAAATGAGAAACTGAAGGCTTGGGAATAGAAGACAACTTAGTCGAGCTCGTATAGTTCTTTGGTAGTCAGAGAAAAATATAACCCCAAATGTTTCCTATCTAATTTAACTTTGTAGAACTGCCAGAAGCCTAAAGTAACTTTTGGCTTTATGTTGTCATAATTAGGTCACTTTTAGGAAGTTTTTGAGGGCACGAACTGTTTTACTGTCATAATCACAATTTATACCTCCAGTACTAGGCACATGAACATAGTAATAGTGGAATCCTAGAGGGTACTGCTCAACCACATAACTGGCAAGATCATAACTAAGAAGAGTTCACTTTAAAATTAAAGATAATTTATTCATTATTATTTGATTTGGTTGTCTTCATTTTCTTCAAACAGTTCCAACTGTGGTTGTATCAGAAACATTGCATTTTTGCTTTGTTTTCTTCACTGATAGGGATGTTTTTGCTCACCCTTCCATCTCCTGTGCCTCATTTCCTAACACAAAATAACCATCTGGTATAAATATGTTATGTTATCTACAAAGTAGCATTTCTGATACTCCCCATTGCTTATTCTGATTCAAAGAAGCTATCAATACATATTATGAACTATATGCAGTCTTACATTAAAATCTAATCACCAAATGCTACTTGCTGAAGATTGAGTCTTTTAAAGATGTAACTATGATAAATTGTAAGAGAGATTCTGTCTCTTTTAGTCTCTGTCTCCCTGTCTCTGTTACACACACACACACACACACACACACACACACACACTCAAAGGCAGAAGAAGAACACGGAAAAATGTCTTCTTAAAGTTTAGTAGAGAAGACTTACCTGCACAAACCTTGATCTTGAATTACAGTCTCTAGAACTGTGAGAAAATAGGCTTATGTTTTAACCTATCCAGTGTTGTCTGAGTTTCTGTTCGTCCCAGTTCCTGCAATCGTTAAGTCCCAAAGAAATTACACAGAGGTCTACATTAACTATAAACTGATTGGCCCATTAGCTCAGGCTTCTTATTAACTCTTATATCTTATATTAGCCCATTATTCTTATCTATTTTAGCTACATTGCCCAGTACCTTTTTCAGCAAGGCAATCACATCTTGCTTCTTCTGTGACTGGGCTAGGACTGCAGAGGAATGGGCTTCCTTCTTCCCAGAATTCTCTTGTTCTCCTTGACCCACCTCTACTTCCTGTCTGGTTTTCCTGCCTATATTTCCTTCCTGGCTACTGGCCAATCAGCGTTTATTTAAAATATAATTGACAGAATACAGACCATGGTCCCACACCACTTTCCCCTCTAAAAAACAAAACAAAACCGAGAACATCTATAGTCCATTATATGGGAATGTGGGTGAAGTTTTCCAGGCTTCTTCCTGCTGGTTGGGGACACATAATCTTATGGGGACCTAAAGAAAATTTACAGTTATGATCAAGTCCTGACTGGAGTATGCTGTGAGTTTTAATCATCTCAGCCAGCAGTCTTGAATCTGTTCTGGATGTAGAACTCTGCCATCTGGGCCATCTGTTCCTACTGGAGATTTCTCAGGTGGTCTTCCTTGATCAAACCTGATTTTTCTTAGCTCAGAATAAATCCATAGCCTCTCATTTTCTGTGGAAACAAAAGCAAAACTTCTTCTCCAAAGTAACATATATTTTGACTTCAATTTTGAAGTCAAGGTATTTTCAAAATATCTATCTTGGATTAATTGTGCAGCATTTATAAACAAATATCTTTTAGCAGCTGTTGCTCTTTCCTCAGTATTCAAACAATTCAAAGAGAACATAATAACATACAGTATCCATATTTTCTGTGTGATTTCCATTGTTACATGGCTTTATTTTAACCTCTATTTCTTTTATTTTTATTTTTAATTTTTGGCTTTTTGAGACAGGTTCTTTGTGTATCTTTGACTGTCCTGGAACTCCCTCTGTAGACCAGGCTGTCCTTGAACTCACAGAAATCTGCCTGCCTCTGCCTCCCAAATGCTGGGATTAAAGGTGTGTGCCACCATACCTTGAATTCAGAGATCTGTCTGCCTCTCCCTCCAAAGTGATGGGATTAAAGGTGTGTGCCACCTCACTCAACTATGCTCTTCTTTTTTTAAGGACTTTAACCTTTTTCTTTTCTCTCCCAGGCCTGCACATATTTTTAAACACAGTAAACCATTTAGAAGTTTTTTTGTCTTTGAGTCTAACTTAACTGTATATCTCTCTCTTTTTCTGACCACATGAGTCTTTAATTTGCTAAGCAGTATGGGTAGGATTAAAGCTGTGACGTTGACAGCTGGATCCAGCCCATTCCTTAGCTTTCTGTGATTCCAGCCTCATAGCGGAAGTACCGGCTGTAGTCATGTTTATTGCCACAACTCTATGGCATTTCAAGGTCCCTGTCAGCAAGCAAGCTGCAACAGTGTGCTCAGAAACCACATTCAAATGCCCTGTAGCTTGCCCTCCTGACTGAAAGAGTCAGAGTTTGTGCTGGCAGGATGGCCCAGAAAGCCAGCGTTTTAAAATGGTTCGGCTTTTTGTCTGCTACATCTGAAAACCAAAAAGCATGTGGTCAGCTTTTCATCAAGACTATTTAAGTGTTTCTTGGTAGGATCTCTTAAAAGAGCTGCAAGGTTTTACAGCTAAAGCTGAGTCAGGAAGCCTCTCTTAAATGAGAGCACTTGCCTCTAGCAAGCAAAGCCCACCTGAGAAAATGCTGCTATCAATAAGTCGTGCTTAATGCTATTCTTTTCTGTCTAGAATAACTTTCCAAGCTCTATCAGACTTTATGTGGATGCAGTTGTCCGCA
Source organism: Ondatra zibethicus (assembly GCA_004026605.1). NCBI lineage: Eukaryota > Metazoa > Chordata > Mammalia > Rodentia > Cricetidae > Ondatra > Ondatra zibethicus. The sequence continues at coordinate 68,417 of PVIU01008637.1, read as the reverse complement.
TGGGTCCCATTTGTTGTCTGAGTTTCTGTTCTGCCCTATTCCCACAATCGTTAAGTCCCAAAGAAATCACACAGTGTTCTACATTAACTATAAACTGATTGACACATTAGCTCAGGCTTCTTATTAACTTTTATAACTTATATTAGCCCATTATTCTTATCTGTGTTAGCCACATGGCTCAGTAACTTTTTCAGTGAGGCAGTCACATCTCACTTCTTCTGTGGCTGGGCCAGGACTGCAAAGGAATGAGCTTCCTTCTTCCCAGAATTCTCCTGTTCTCCTTGACCCACCTCTACTTCCTGTCTGGTCGTCCTACCTTTACTTCCTGTCTGGCTATTTATAATATAATTGATAGAATACAGACCATGGTCCCACAACAATCCAGTCCATGGAATTTTGTTATCACAGCTCAAATAGAATGATATTCAAATGTTAATGTGTTGCTTTTAACTAAATCTCAATCACTCAAATTTACCAAGACTCAGGAGTCATATGCTGAGGTGAATGCCTGGTAGGTCAGAAACACAGAGAAAGCACTTTTTAACTTATCCACTTATCATCCTGATATACAATCTCCCGCAACACCTTCCTCTTTTTTCTGTCATCTTTAACAAACAAACAAAAATCCCATACTGAATGTCCATCTTCCTGACTCCCTCTTACTCTCTGTATATTTTTCTTGTTCACTTCCTATCAACTGGTTGCTTGCTCTGCCTCTTGACCTATGGTTGACTTTATTTAATCATATTTATAATAAGCAGCAATCTCTCGGATTAAAGTAAGCTAGAACTGAGCCATGCTACAACTACATGCCAAAAAAAGAAACAGTTTTTTTTTTCCAGTAAATAACACAAAATCAGGGTTTACAGAGTGATTAAATGTCCTGCAACATTATTGCCTACATTTCTGTGTTTTTATGTCTCCAAAATATATGTAAAATGTTTCTTTGAATACAGTTTCTTCCTTGGAATATACAGATCTAAACCCAAGCATGTTGTTTTTTCATTGATATTTATTGAGCTCTACACTTTTCTCTGCATGTCTTTAAAAGAAAATTCAGAGTCTCTGGCTCATATCAGTACCTGGTATGTGAAAAAAGAAAATTAAAATATAGTGACTATTATGCTCATAAATCTCCTACCCCTTAAATTACTTTTAACTTTTTAAAATTTTCTTTAGGTATCATACTATTTCACAATTCTAACTTTCTCTTCTGATATTAATAATATTTATGTTTTCTAAAGTGAATGATGAACATTCCTAACAGCAATCTCTGAAGTCTCCAAAAAGATGGGGAGAACCAACAATGATGATTTAACCTGGACTGTAATAATGCTACTAAGCTGATAAACAGCACCTGAATAGTGCCTCTGTACTACAAACTGCTCAGGACAATTTCTTGGTGACTAGCTAGGATGGTCCCCACTCATGCAACACTACGGGCAATACTTCAGATGAACTCCATACTTTTCCATTACTCAGAGACTGGCAATAAATGATGTGGCTGTTTCTCCCCAAATTTAACCATTTTTCAGGGTCCCTAAAAGATGCCATCACCCCCAATATAACAGAAAGTAATTTCAAGAATACAGTGCCTACTTTCTCAAGAAGTGTGGTGAGTGTTTTTTGGTCTTTCATAAGATTATGAATATTTGTTATTATGTACGGCAGTCAGTTACAAGTTTCAATAGAGTAAAGGACAGAACAATAGAAAATAGACTCAGAGATCTCATTTGGAAAAGAAAAAAGGGGGGATAGATATGATAGGATAAAAAAGTAGATTATTATATCTACTTGCAAACTGAAAAAGAAATTATCAGTGTTAAGTAATTTACATTGGTATAGATTTTATACATTGATACAAATTCAAGATTATTTTTGTTATGCTATATATGGTCCTACTTTTGCTTAAAATAGTTGTGTATACTGTTACAAACTTGAGTTTATTGTCCTTATAGTGTATATCTGTTTATACTTTTGCTTAAGGTATTACCCACACAAATCATATTACACAGCTTGTTTACTGTGAATCTTAGTCCTTAAAAGCAAAATAGGATAGAAAGATTATCAAAAGGTTAACTTTCTTCTCTACCCAACATTTTTGACCCATTTTAACATGTAACATTGACAGGATAGCTCAGTTTTTTCTTTGCTAGACCATATACATCTGGTGATATCCTTGTCTGTCTGACCACTACACATAGACAATCTCTCATTGGCTCTGTGTTATTTATTCACACTAAAAAATGTTATTACCTTGACTTATCACTTGGCCAGTATACAAACCATTAACTGATTTCATCCACTATTAGTATTTAATTCACTGAACCTCTGGCAATACATGCTGTGATAGGGATGCTACTCTTTTACTGTCATATCAAAGTCAATGTATCTGGATGTGCTGCATTGCTTTTCCTACATGTCTCTGAACTGATAATCTTGTGTTTCCATATTCTTATCAGAGCCTGGTATCAGAAGCCTATAAATCTAGAGATTATTGCTATGATGAAATGCCTAAGGTGGAATACTTATGAAACTAACATTTATTTACTCACATTGTTGGAGATGCAAAGTCAGTGGATCATCATCAACTTCATTTTGGTGAGAAGCCACTTAATTAATTATATCATAGTAGAGAATATGTCACGAAGTATGAGCAAGAGATTCCATTTTGGTACAGGAAGCCAGAACAGTGAATAGAACCAGACTCAGATATTTACAGAAACATACTCACAAGAACTTAGTTCATTCCAATAGCAGAGTCCCCCATGACCAAAGGAAATCTAATTAGGCACTACCATTTACAAGTCCCATCAGCTTGCACAGGGCCTAGTCTCTTCAGCTTCCACTTGACTAAGTTGGGAATTATGTCCTTTAATCTTTGAACCTCTAAGGAACATTCAAATAAAGCCCAATCATGAAAATTTACAAATCCTCCCTCACTCCCTAAGCATTTGAAAATCAACTGTGGGATGTCCTTGCTCCACCCCAAGAAAACACATTTCCCTGCACTGCCACTTCTCCTCCAGGGAATGCTGAAGCCTTATTTGATTGTCCAATGCCCTCTGAATTTTCAGAAAAAAATAATCACAAATACCCAGGTATGCTTTGTTAGCTCTCCAAGGTAATTTACCTACCTAGAAGCAAGTAACAAATTGAACTGTTAAGTGTCAGAAACACAAAGGAAAATTTCCTCTATCTATACACTGCTATATGTTCTCAAGAAAGAAATTAACTTTTCTTCATGGATAAAATTAACTTAAAAGATTTAAAATTTTAACATGAAAATGGAGGGAGTAAATGCTTACCTCCAAGGTTTTCTTCCAACCACAAGGAAGCACTCCAGTTGTCTTGACAGCACACAGAAAACAATCTGAACTAAAGGGATAGAAGGCAAGATGGCTTAATACAATCCATTCTTTTGCCCCTATACCCTAGACAGTATGTTAATCTGCTTCAGTTCACTGTCTGTCTCATTCCTCCTTTACATAATACCTGCACCAAAATGTGAGATGATGCATGTGTTTAATTCCTAGAAGAGAGCTGCAAGCACAGAGTTCAGGGAAGACAGACTGCAATTATAAAGCTGGGCTAAGGAGCACAAGGTGGATGTGAAGACTCAGAATTGCATTCTTTTGTTTAAACTGACTTTTTGGAAATTCGAAGACATCAATCTTCAGCCTGATAGAGCTGGAATAGAAATGGATAGGTCTCATAGGAAATGTTTCTAAACCCTGATTTTACTAATAAGAAACTGAAGCCCAGAAAGACAAATGATAATCCCAGGGTCCATGGACTCATGTGATGCCATTTAAATAATTCACTAAGCCCAATCTGTGATTTCACAGAATTCTGACACTTCTGGTGTTTTTTTGCATATATTTGTTTGAGAATTTATCATTTGGTGACTAATTTATTGAAATTTCTCTCTAAATTTATTTAAATCTATATTTTCCCAAATCACTGAGTGTGGAGGCCCCAAAATGTGAGCCTATTTTCACCTTGTCTGAAGGTCAGAGAGTTTCAACTAGCTCAAAGTTGTTGCCTTACCACCCTGAGATCAGAGAGTTGGAACTCATTTTTATTCCTTCAAGGTTATTGTCTGTTTATACCTTAAACAAGGGTCCCACCTAGATTAAGACCAGAGTGCTGCTCTCTCAAGGTTATTGACAACAGGTGTGGTTAACATCTTGACCTTGTATTTCAGAGTAGCTAAATCGAACTGTTTCTACCTCAAACAAAAGTCTAAGGACCCAACTAAATTCCTACTTCCTTAGGGTCATAACAACAGACCCACCAAGGGAGTGGTTTGCCTACAGAATGTTTTGGTCTAGGGTGTGAGCTTTACTTGTCTTGGTCTATAACAGAATGTAGCCTGCAAACTTCAAGTGGTATGTTCATTTCTTGGTACCATGTTAATGCAGTTTTTTTTTTATCTTACTCCTACCTTTTTGGGTTGGGGGTATTTTAAGCAACTGGAGATTAAATGCAGACAATTTCAGTACTCCCTGGAAATCCCTCCCAGCGCTATTCTATGCTTCTGTCTGTTAGTTTCACTTGCATCTTTTTTCCTTTTACTTATTTTCTAATACCATGTCTCTACCCTGGTAAGTAGGATTTTTGTTGAAGCTGGTCTCCAACAACTGATACTTTTTGGTAATATTTTGAAAAATTAATTTTATTTTTTTATTTATTCTTCTATTATATATTACAACTTGTCCTTAATTTCCCCTCTCCCTCCCCCTAGGCTGCTTCACATTCTCCTGTTTCTGCTAATCGACCCTACTTCATCAATTTCCTCTCTCTCTAATCAAACCAGTTAGCTATTATTACAGGACTACTAATCATTAGCCACAGAGCTGGAGGTGCAAAGATTATCAGATATGGCCAGGTATTTCAGGATGTTGACTTGGTTTCACCTCGAACAGCATCTTAGCAGGTTCAAGAGACACTGGACAGTTCCCCAGAGCCTGTATAACAGTGAAACAAACAGCTACTCCAGGATGTGGCCAGCTCCCCAGTTTCCTCAGGTTCCCCTAAGATTCCAAAATCCTACATCAACAAGAAGTAGTCTTGAGAACTTGGCACCCACATCCCTGTCCCTCCTGCTCTCCTCTTTACTTTCCCCACCTTTTTATAATAAATAGAAGGTGTGGATGATAACATCCAGACATTATGCTGCCCTGCCTGTCACCTCTCAGTATTGAGGCAAATGCCTAGCCAGCCCCAGGGTCCCACGGCTGCACTCATACTTGGCAGTATTCAGGCAAAGGCCTAGCTAGTTTATGGCCACTACATCACACACTGCATGGCTGGTACAAGGCTCTGCCAGTTCCTCTTTCTCTTCTGCATCACAAGTCTACTGGACTGGCTGGACTTCCTCTTTCACAGCACAACCCCATCAAGAAACCCTCAAGCGGCTTTGTTGTATATTGTGGTCCATTCTCTACTATCACTAAACTACAGCATCTACTCCCCCCACTCCTTTCCCTTCAGAAAAGAGCAGGCCTCCTCCTGAGAGTAACCAAAATACAGTTTAACAAGAAACAATAAGATTAGGCGCATATCCTCGTATCAAAACTGGACAATACAACGGAGTAAGAGGAAATGGGTCCCAAAAGCAGGCAACAGAGTGAGAGATAGGCCCTGCTCCCGCTATTAACAGTCCCACAAGACCACCAGGGTACATAACTATAACATAGTAAAAGGACCTAGGTCAGACCCATACAGATTTCCTGATTATTGCTTCAGTTTCTGTAAGGACTGTGAGCCCTGGTTAGTTGATTCTGTGGGCCATTTTCTTGTGATATCCTTGATCCCTTTGACTCCTGCAATCTTCCCTCCCCCTCTTCTGTGGAATTCCCCTATGTCCACCTAACATTTGGTTCAGGGGCTCTGCATCTGCTCCTGTCAGTTGCTGGAGAGTCTCTCCTGATGACATTTATGCAAGGTTTCAGCTTATGAGCACAGCAAAATATCATTAGCAATCATTTCATGTGTGTGTGTGTGTGTGTGTGTGTGTGTGTGTGTGTGTGTGTGTGTGTGTGTGTGTGTAAGATGTGATTGGTTCTATCCTATGTCTCTGTACCATTCTTCCAGGCAGTATCAAGTATATGCTTCCTCCAGGGTGGCATGGTTTTCATGCTGGAGCAGTCAATGATTAGCCACACTGAAAGTTCTGTGCAGTCTTGACCCCAGTATGCATGATAAATTTTATGTCAAAGGTTTTGTGGCTGAGTTAGTGTCAGCCACAAACACAAAGTGAAATCCTTGCCTGTTTCTAAAAAGTGGCAGGTTTAGGTTCAGTATCTCCATGAGTGGGAATCTGTGTTAGGGTCATGCTCATAGATTCCAGGACATTCCCATTGAACTAGGTTTCTGTCTCACCCTACATTGTTCACCCTGACTCCAGTCATCACTCTTTCCTCCCAAAGCCATCACCTGATTTCTTTTATTACCATCTTTTGTGACAGTTTCCTTGTATTTTTTCCAATTGTTCTCATGCTGGTTCTTATTAATATTCCCTTCTTCTGAGTCAATACTGTGCTTTGATAATAGGGTGTCTTGTGTGTTGAAGAGGAGGCCATGTGAATAAGATTTATTACTATGGCTTAAATACTCTCACTTGGACCCTGGTCACACCACCAATACTTTTAAGTCAGTAAACAAGGAGTCAGAAACAAATCTGTGAGACACATTCTGACAAAATTGTACAGTTCAAATCCAGGGCATCACTGAAATAATTTCTTAAGTTCATTCCCTGGGTTCTCCACCATACCCTCTGCTGATTAAAAAAACCATTTGCTTTTATGGATTAACTTCTTTAAATGGCTAGCATCAATTTCACTAAAAATCAGAATTGCTTTTTTGTTTCCGCCCATACCTTGCCCATACCCATACCCACACCATCTCAAGGATATGTGCAAATGATTCAAGTCAGTGTCCTCCCCATCAACTTGCTTCCTCTTATTTGCCATTTATGCATCACCGAATTCCTGTCACTAAAGCCAAGTTGCCCACTTTTATTTGTGATTTGCATCCTCTCTGCTCTCACATTTGAGAAGTACTTAGAACGCATAAAATCTACCCATAGATTACTTGTTGCATTTGAACTCATCTGTCTTTGGATGATGTAAACCCTGAAATTATTTGGTTGCTGGAATGAAGCATGCAGTAGTTCCCTTCAAAGTCCCCTTTGAACAACTGTTTCATTCAAATTTCTTGTAAACAAAACATTCCGTTTTCCACTGAATGTTTACAAAGTACAGAAAAGTTGAGATAATATAAAAACCAGAAAATACCCCTAATTTAACTTCAAAAATTATCTATATTTAACCAATTTTGTCTTATCTAAAAATATTAATTTCTTTTTGCTGGAGAATTTTAAATTAAATTCTGAACTTTTAGTTGTTTCTGGTATAAATGTTAGAGTAGATAGTCTTAGGCCATTGAAGATTTGAACTTCCCATTTCACAGATAACATTAGAAAAATAATCAGCTTTACTTCTCTTTGGAAGTAAAATTGCTATGAAAAGTTAAAGCCATCCGTACTCTGTTCAAGACCACAAATTCAAGGCTTCTTTACTCTGGTAAAAATGATAGACTCTAAGTCTCTGCCTGACCACCCAGCATTCCAACCTACCTAAAAATAAGGATGAATCTGACTGGGAATGAGCAAGGGATCATATTTTCGGGGCAGATCAATTCACTAGCTAAGGAGAGAGAACACATGATTATCCAGTTAATTACATAATGTATCTTTCCTTTCCAAAAGCCTCTCCTTCTAGCAGTGACCTGTAGGTAATCCCATCTCTTATGAAAGGAAGCACTCTGGAATCTCAGCCATGCAGCCCACCTGGTTTTCTTAGTTAGGGTTCAGAAAATGAATGAATGAATAAATAAATGATCAAAGCAACAAATAATAAATAATATAACTTTTTTTTCTATCTTCTGGTCTATTCCCTTTTCAGATAGTTGTCAAAGGCTAATCATGCTATCCCTGGCACTCTGGGCTTTTTTTCCTCCTTCTCTGAGTCTTTCCCTTTGTTTTGGCCATGCAGCTGCCTGTTTGTCCAGTGGTTGCTTGCTTAATCCACCTCTGTACTCTGGGCAGCTGCCAAACTTACAGTTGACTTGTTGTGTTGCTGTTGCTTTTCCTACACTCTAATAAAATTGCCCTTATGTTTCTATTGAGTTTATTTCTAAATTCCTTTACCAGTGAAACTCAGAATCCCAAAGCATGAGCAATGTTCCTCTGTAACAGGAACACTTTACTACAATTCTTTAAATAAGGATTGGTATTAGTGAGTGAAACTGGTTTTCCTATCTTTGGTCCTCTTATATATATAGTATATATGGCACACTCTTATTTCCTGGATTTCTTCATCTCTTTGACTTAAGACACAGTTAAGCTCAGTCTATTGAATTAATCATGTCTTTGAAACCTCTTTTACTTTGCCACTGGGGATTTGATACCTCACCCTCTAAATATTACCTTCTCTATCTTTCTGTATCGTGGTTCTCTCTGCATTGTTGCCGTTGCTCCTAGGCAGGTAGACAGAAGTAGAGATTTAAACCTAAGAAGGAGAATCTTGGACATGTGCATTTTATATTTAAGTTTTAAATTGAAGCATTTAACTTAACTTTTCTTATAAAAATCCACTATGGTGTATTTCTAAAGGGAAACTATTGATTCCTAGTACAATTTTAAGCTTAGTTTGCAGTGCTTTAGTTTTTAAATATATATAAAATAAAATAAATACAAAATTTGCCTGGCAAAAACATAACTCAGCAGTTAAAAGCTTTTATTTTTCTTCCAGAAGACCTGAGCTTGTATCCCAACTATCACATCAAGTGTTTCATAACTTCTAGTTCCTGGTGATCCCAAGCCCTCTTATGAACTTCTTGGGCATTACATACAGGTAGTATGTACACAGACATGTAGACATACATACATACATACAAATAATTTTTGAAAATCAATTAAAAATAAAATTCTATATTATGAAATTACTGAAAACAATTTCCTTTTTTGTATTGCAATGTTACCAGCTTGATAAGTATGATTTACCTCTTAAATTTTGCATTTTTCTCATTTATTATTATATCAATGTTTTTGTGTGCTTGTTTGTTTTCACTTTTATTGAGGTGGAATTGATGAATGGAAATTTGAACATCTGATTTATGTGATTTAATATTTTGACATGAGTATATACTGTGAATAATACCACATGTATTGAAGTATATATATATATGGGGTAGGGAGAAAGAGAGAGAGAGAAGGGTGACTTCAAGTTAAACTTAAGAGTTATAGTAACAAACACAACCCAGTATTGCCACAAAAATAGACATAAAAGTCAATGAAACATAATAGAAATCAAGAAATCACATACCTACATCCATCTGCTTTTTAACAATGGTACCAAAACACACCTTGGATAAAAGTTAGATTCTTCTACAAATGCTGCTAGAAAATCTGGATATTCCAATTCACATCTTGAAGAAGAAAATTAGATCTATATCTCTCAGTTTTTCACAAATCAACTTATAATACGTGAAACATCTTAATATAAAAACTGGCATTTATTGACTCTTACGTGAAAACACAGGGAAAGCACTTCAAGAGTGAGAAATAGGCAAGAATATTTGGAAAGACTCTAATAGCCTAGGAAATAAAAGTCAATGTTGGCAAATTGGATTGAATAAATTAAAAAGCATATATATGCAATTATATATGCAATATGTATAGAAGAAATTGCTTACATGAAAAATAGCACACAGAATGACAGAAACTATGACGGCTTTATATCTGACTATAGAATAATTTCTTAAACATAGAAAGAACTCAATGACTTCACGTCTTTTGCTCAACATTTTCCCCATTATTTTCTCTTTTCACTTGGCCTATTTAGTGTAGTGTCCTCCAAGGTTTTTTTCACACATGTACACATATGCACATACACATCACGCATCACATTTTCACACATGCACACACATGCGTGCACACACATCACATTTGTTCTTACCCATTTCTGAATATGAACATTTTGGCTGAATTGACGACACCTTTTGCAAGATAGCACCTCATAAAGGACATGATTAGGAGTGTTCAGGCATCGCCTCAGCATACTAATTTCAAATCCTTTGAATGTGCCCATAAGGAAGATACTGCTAGATCATTTGGCACTGATATGTTATTATTTATTGTTATTAATTGTTGCTTTGGAAGAAATGTCAATATATTTTCCCTAATGGCTGACCCAAATCACTTCCATGTAGTTGCTGTGCAAATTCCTCCTTTCTCCACATCCTCAACAACATTCATCCATAATAATCATTTAAACCAGAATCAACTGATGGGTCATAGTTGTTTTACTTTTCATTTCTCTGATGATTTGTAACAGTGAGCACATTTTTTGTATCATTAACTCATTATAATTCTCTTGAAAGGTGTTCATTTGCCATTTGTTTGGTTTTGAATTGAGTTTTTATTTTGCTATTTTGTTATCTGACTTTTCTATGCACTTGAGGCATTAGGTATTTGATTTGAAAATATTTTCTCCAATTCTGTTAAGCTATATTTCATTTAACTTTACCTGTGTAGAAGCTTTTAAATTTGATGAAATCCAACATATCTATATTTATTTGCTTCGCTGTTCTCTTGGCTTCATGCTCTTTTGGATTCAGGCAAAATAAAAGAAAACAAACAAAGAAAAACAACATAAAACATTACCAGGATCCAATTTTCTTTTTAATGTATACAATTTTTAAATCACACAGAATTAGTGAAGGTATTTTATTACTTAGGACACAACAGTTGTACCTGGGCATAGCAATAAATGCTGGTAATCCTAGCACTTGAGAAAAATGCAAAATTTAAGAGAAGAATGAAAATAGACCCATATCTATCACCACGAACAAAACTCAAGCCCAAATGGATCAAAGACCTCCACATAAAGCCAGCCACATTGAACCTTGTAGATGAGAAAGTGGGAAGTACACATGAACTCATTGTACACAGGGAACCACTTCCTAAATATAAGCCCAGCAGCTCAGAAACTGAGAGAAACAATTAATAAATGGGACCTCCTGAAACTGAAATGCTTCTGTAAAGAAAAACATTAGTTTAAAATTATTTTCAGGATCAATGGCTTCATTAGATTTTATTTATTATTGCCATTTGTATACTCATGTAAATGTCAAACATCATATCTGAAGTAATGATCAGCATCTTCATATATCTTCATACTTAATGTATTCTAAAATCATTCCTTCACCTCTGTGAATATATCATATTTTTATTTGTGTACATTATCACAGTACCCTGGGTGGAAATACAATATGATTTGACAGGCTATTACTGATGAATATATGGGTTATTTTCAATCTTTTCTAATTACATGAAAAAATAAGATCAGTGAAGACTATACGTGTGCACCATTTACTGTTTCTACAGTTTCACTAACCTTTGAGAAGCTCCTGTGAATCACTGTGAAACCCACGAGTGTTCTCTCCTTCTTTTACAAATGTGCTTTCTTCTTCAGGGAAAGATGTTTTCCTACTGCACTGTGGGAGATTTGTGAAAGTCCCACATCAGAATCTTTAATACAGATAGATATTACTCTTTCTCACACATCTATCTAGCCATATTTTCTTCATAATTCAAGTCACATACTGAACTCCAGCTTTCCATATATTGCTCCATGATCAATTTGTCCGCCATACATTCTTTCTGCTTTGAAATTCTGTAACAAGATTACTGCTCTTGGAACAAAATCAGTAACCATCCTATTGTTTTATCGAGATGTGGCATATGTCAGTATCATATTATTATATTGAAATATTACATTACTGAAGGCAGAAACTGCAAATTTTTTTCCATTTCTTTCTTATAACTCTATATCATTGGATTGATTACAAGATAAGCATGCAATAAAAGTACTTACTAAATTGAATTAGATCAAGTTGGATTGATTCTCCTGGATCATCAGCATTTTCTATGGCATGATATAAAGCTGTCCTACTCATAGAAAATAATACTTTTTCTGATGTCTCATTCCAGAGTGGCATTTGTAAAAAGTGGTTTCAGCACACATCTTATGTTACCAAAGACAGCAATGTCATTATAAACAGAAGCATGGCTTAGAATACAAGCAAACATTGGAATAATTGCCTAATTTAAAGTTACTGGCTGGATTAGTTACTTTTCTTCTGCTGTGATAAAACTCCATATCCAAAGAAACTTACAGAAGAATACGTTTTATTTTGGTTTAGTATTCCAGAGGTTGGGTAGACATGGCAGCACAGGCAAGGCATGACGGCAAGAGCAGGAAGCAGAGAGCACACATCCTCAACCACAAGCAGAGAGCAGAGAGAGAAAACCCAAAGTAGGGAGACAGTAAATCTCGTAGCTATCCTCTAGTTATGAGCTAGTTTCAGCAAGGCTTCTATTCTGAAAGCGTGAACAATTAACTGGGTTTAAGGGTTATTCAGGATTATGGGAGAACGCTTCTCTTTCCAAACCCCTCCACACATATGCTGACCCTGTTCCCATTGGTAGAATGGTAGGGCAAACCCTGACTTATTAAAGTTGCAATAAAACACTGAATTCATAAATTAAATTCTTCATTGAGAAAAATAAAAGTTTAATAAAAGATGAGAAAAAAAAGGCAAGTTTTTGGCCCACAACTCTAACAGTACATGATGCTTAACTTTGTTCTTTTTGGCAATGCTCCATTGGCTGATTCACTTAACCTCGCTGAGAAAAGATATAATAAGTTCTACAGCCATAATAAAAGGAATGGAATGGGGGAAATATTAAGATGTTTTTCACTGAGTATGCCCATGCTGTTTATAATCACAGAAATAAAAAACAAAAGTCGTGAAAGATTGTCTCAGTTGCTTGCTGTGTTACTGGAGCAAACTCGACAAAAGCAATTTAAAGAATGAAGGAAAGCTTCATTCCAGTCTGGAGTGCTAGAATGTACGGTGCGAAACTATGGCAACAGAATCTTGATGCTTTTTATGTTTATAGAAAAAAAAAAGAGTGAAGCATGCTTGTCCCCAACTAGCTTTTCCTTTTTATGTGAACCAGGATTCAACCACTGTGAACAGTGTTTCAGTATTTTAGCATTGGTCTTCTGTTCTGAATTAATCTAATTCGCATAATCCCTTACAGGGTGCCTCAGAGGCTAATTTAGTCTAGATAATCCCTCTGACTATATCAGATGGAGGGTTTCCTCCTTGATGAATCTAGATTCTGTCAAGTTAACAGTACGAATTGTCACAAGGATGAAAGTGACACTGTTGAAATGAGCTGGAGGCTTTATTCCCGGTTCTGCTTCCAGGCCTCCAGTTTTCAATTTCTAGTTTCTAGTAACCAGTATCAAAGATGTATTCTTGCCTTGCCTTCCCCTACTAATTTAGGTAGGTTCACATCTTCTACATAGCCATTTTGTATTTATCTCTTTTAATTCCAATACCTTAATTTATTATAAGTTATTTATTTTTGAGTTGCTTGATGTGGATTTTTTTATACTATTAAACCTGGAGGTATGACTGAATCACTGTATATGGGCACATGAAGATCACCTTCAGAGAGACTGCGCACGGTCAGTGCAGGCTGTCAACCTAAAAGCAAAAGGCTGTGCACTTCAAAAATTATTCTTCAACTCAAATCATCTTTCCAAATCATATTTTTATTGTGTTTAAGAAAAACAGCAGAGAATTCCCAAGTTTCCAATGTCAGCTCCTGAAGTAACTAGAAAACCTGCCAAATATGACCTTCTTAAACAACATATCTCTCTTTTTTCCAGAGGAAAACTGCAAAGATAAAGTCTCCACTGCACGTAGTACCTAATTAAACAACTGTAAGAAAGCTGAGAAAGGTCAGGTTGTCAAAAATCATTGCTATATTTTTCCTGGATTGTATTTAAAAACTGATTGCAGCAAAGAAAATAACTCAGTAGGAATAGTGAGAGTGGAATATCAAATGAGCTCAGGGCAGACTTTTGGCTGGCATGTATTTGAAAACTTCATGATAAAAATTTAGGAAATAAATCATAGGGGAATGAAAAGAATAACATATGTGGTTAGAGAAAAAACAACTAATATTAATATGGAGAAGAGTTTCAATATGCCTGGTTTGAGGAGAAGTAATACAAAATTACACGTGACAGTTCATTGACTTAACTTTTTTCTTATTTAATTTAAGGAATAAATGGAATATGTTCATAAAAGATGCTGCCAGAAAAGTCACCCATAATTACATTTCCAAGATTAAGTAATTAAGGGGAAACAGGTATTTCACCCCATGGAAATACCATGTTCTGTGGGGAAAATATTGGTAGCTACTGCTACATACTCAGAACACTCTAGCTTCTGTTCTACTTCTCTCTGCCATATGAATACACACACACACACACAGCGAATACACACACACACACACACACACACACACACACAAAACAAAGTATGAATCTCAAATCTACTTTATTTTTTGAAGCATTAGCCATGAACCCACTGGGAAATGCTGAGGGGTGATAGCATGTGAGTACAGTTTTCAGTTCAGTAGAGATTGGTCTTTTTTTTTTTTTTTTTTTTTGATCCTTTCGTCTCTGTCTCTGAGGATGTGGTGTAATCTGAAGAAAAAGGTCCCTGGCTTTTGGAAATGAACTGCCTATGTATTTTTAAAGCTAAATAGAGTATATATATTTTAGTAACTATTTAGGAAGACAGATCTATGCAAGGATGAAATAATACGAAAGCGTAAGTCTCCCAAACAAATAGATGAGTACGTGTTGTGTTGGAGTGTGTGTGTGTGTGTGCATGTGTGTGTGTGTGTGCATGTGTGTATGATCAAACTATTTCTTCATTCAAACTATCACCAATCCCTGGTCTCCATTTCCCATGGCATCATTTAATATGCATAAACCAAAATATAATAGAGTTTATAACGTGCAAGAGTAAAGCAGTACATTTTTATTATTCTGACAGGTGAGAAAGCTTCCTTTCCCCCTCAACCTTGAGGGTGGTTTAGATACCATCTTGCCATGACCAACTGACAAGACATTTGAAGTGTGTCAATGCAAGCTTAATTGTGATTTGTTGTAATTTCTGCTCAAATTCCTCCCTGACACAGTTGATTTATTTTGCAAATCAGTGCATCTAGAGGCTGTACTGTGTCGCATTATGGGCCTTTGATACAGAACCTTTGTTTTATAACAGGGAAAATAATTAGCTTTTGGACAAGCCTGAGTTGCCATGTCGGGTGCTATCTGTGGTGCTGAAAGAAATTATTAGCGTTGAGCTAATGAAGGCACTCAGCCAGGCTCTGCCACCTTACTAATTTGTCTCTTTGGGATTTTCACAAAATTAAAAATGAGATAAGCACAAAATTGAATGAATTTCATTAGAAAAATAGTAAATTTGTTGACTGTTGAAAGAATTTGTTGAGGACCCATTAAAGCTGAATTTAAGTAAAATTATCATTTACCAGTTTGTCATTTGAACATTGGTTTCTGTAGGTTCGGAACGAAACTCTTTAAGCATATTTTAATTAACATCTGTATCTGAGATATCAAAGCTTTGTTTGAAATTATCAGCAAGTTGCAGTGTCAGCAAGCACCACGAGTTAAATAAGGATCTAATTTCAGCCTACCCACTTTGAGACTGCAAAGTCAATTTACATTAAAGGCAAATTTATATGATAAGTAGAATTAAACTGGAAATAGTTCATTTTAAAATGTAATTCTTGGCCTAGAGTTACCTATGCTTTCATTCGCTCTCCTCAGAAACTGTTAAAAGGTCTGGTGGTAAAGTAACTGCTACCCCCTCTGAGTTGTTTGCGTTATGATCAGGAGCATGTTTAACTTGACACTGGTTAGGGGTACTAAGACTCAGTACTAAACAAAATCAGCACCAGGTGGATATATTATATTGTTATTAGGTATAAAATAACACTTAGGTACACAATAATAATCTCAAAGCAATGATGCTGAGAAAAATAAATTATCATGTTAAATTAACCTTCATGAATAACAAGTGAGGTTCCATTTCACTTCATTTCTGTTCATTTTAAAACCAGCATTAGCTTTTCTGTCACATAATTTTTCATTGTTTGCTGAACACAGCTCTATTAGAATGATTCACTGTCTTTAATATTAGTGATTATGGTACATTTCAATTACACAGTGTGTTTTATAGTTTGTTGTATTACGCTCCACATCCTTGCTATTTTACTCTGCTGGAAAACATTAAATGCAACAAGATGGTAAGAAGTTGGATTTTTAGGGTGGGAAAGAACCCTTGTAAAGATAAGATAAGGTGGAAAAGGGTTCATATATAAATAAAATTCATAAATTTACAAGGTGGAAAGATGGAGTTATGTCACATTTTTATGTCACTTAGCATATGGCTTAGCAATTTGTATCATATAGGCATATAGATATAATTTAAATATAAATTTGCATCACTTTAGTGGTGATATAACTTACATACATTAAAGTCATACATTTTAGAGATTTTTTTTAAACTGTGTATCTGTATGTGTGTCTATTTGCTTAGGTTCCTGAGGAGGCCAGAAGAGCTGGAGTTGTAGGAGTTTGTAGGCCCTGCAACCTAGGCTCTGGGAAATGAACTTGTATCCTTTACAAAAGTAGTATATTCTTTAACCACTGAACCGTGTCTTCATGCTCTCCAAACTTTTCATCTCAAGCATCTATTCTGAAGAACTTGATAAAAACACGTGACCAAAATACTGCTCTAGTTAATAATAAAATATTTCTACTCTCTCTTAATGTGCTTTTTCTATAGACCTCTGGCAATTTTTCATATAATTTTGAAATTCTATAACTTTATATAAATGGAATAATAAAGAAATATATTTTCATGTCCTTATATGTGTAAATCAGATTCAGGTTATTGGGCGTGTAGTGTGTCTTCTAGTTCAGATGTTATCATGTAAATATTATATAATTTGATGATTCATTCATGAATGAATAGCACTAAAAATTTCAAATTTATGCTGATTTTGGTATTGGGGATTTGAACAATTGAGTTCTTAGTATGTTAGCATCTATTTTAATAGCTAGGATTTCAAATTCTAACTCATATGATAAAAATGTTGTTAATTATATGAAAAATATATTATTAAACACAATTTTTAATCCTTTCAGTTTTATACATTTCTAGCTATTATGATATATTAAAATCAACATTAAATATTACCAAACTCTTTAATATTAGTTGTTCCTGGAGTTTGATTGTGCTTTTCTCTGATTTCAAAATTAGTTTCATTAATAACTATTAATACTTCTTGTGTGATTTCTCCTGAAGTTCTGTGTTTGGGCCTAAAGATATGGCTTAGAAGTTAAGAGCAGAGTTAGATATTACTCATTTTTTTTTCGGGGAGTGGAGAGTTGAGACAGGGTTTCTCTGTGTAACAGCCCTAGCTATCCTGGAACTAGCTCTTTAGACCATACTGGCCTAGAGCTCACAAAGATCTGTTTGCCTCTGCCTCCCGAGTGCTGGGGTTAAAGGACAGTGCCACCACCGCTCGACCTTGTATATTGCTCCTATAGAAGACCACAGTTTGATTCCTGGCACTCATGCCAGGCAGTTTTGTTACTGCCTGCGGGTCCAGGTCCAAGGGATCAAATGCCTTTTTCTGGCGTCTCCTGGCATTCTCGTGCGCGCATGTGCGCGCACACACACAGACACACACACAAATAAATAAAAATTAAAAAAATCTGTTTGCATAAGTTGCCATATGTGTAGTTGTTTATTTGTTCTATTGAGTTATAGAAGTGTTCATAATATTTTCCATTGACAAAGGAGTTCATTCCAACATTTTCCAAAATTTCAAGATTTCTGAGAGCTCATTAAAATGTTTAAGGCTTTAAATGAACTCTAACATTTAATATGCTATCATTGACTATTCTTTTCTATGCTAAGAAAACTTAGTCTGCTCCAAAATCTTAAATATTTTTCCCTTTAATTTCCTCACATTTTGATGTACGTTTTTAGCAGTGAAACCTCACCACAATTTATGTAAATTCTTATTTTGTTTTAGGTTGCTAAGAGTTTTTCTTATTGAAGAACACTGACTTTCATCACATAATTTCTTACATCTCTTGGGAAGTTTCTCAGAATTTTCTCTACTCTATATGGTAATTATGTTGATTTATTTACAAAGAAAGCTCAGACTCCTCAGAAAAGCTTCTTTCATAATACTCCCTCATCTTCCTCATACATTGTTAGGATGGCTTTGCCACTTGGACCAAGGCTTTTCCCTGTCTATTTTGGAGTAGATTTTGATTTACTTTTCTTGCAGTGTGTTGGTGTGTGTGTTTTTTTCTTTTCAATTATTTGTTTTTCCAAAGCAGGGTTTCATGTAGACACTTGGTTGAAAATGAACTTGTGCCTCATGCCCCTGCCTTCTGCTGAGATTAGAGTTGCATGCCAACACACCCAGCATTTGGAGGTGCAGAATACAACTCAAGGCCTCCTATATGTTTAGGCAAGCACTCTGTGGCCTAAACAGCTTATCCAGCCTGTCTGTCATTATCTTGATGAAATCATAAATGATGAATACAATACTTTCTAGTTTACTAAAATAATTTTCTTAATAAAAGCATTATATCAGCATTAAATTTTTGAGAATATTCATCCATGTACTCTTACACAAAAAGCCATTCCTGTTTTCTTTCTGAGAAACATTTGAGTGAAATATTAGTTTTCTTTAATATTTTGTATTTATTATTTTCTTTTTTGCTTAGGTACAAATTTATAATTTTGTTCTTCTAAGTAGTTTATCCATTTCATGTAACTTGACAAATTTTTGGCTGAAATTATTTATTTACAATATTTTCTTATTTTGTATTTAAGGTGTTTGTGACCTGTGTTGAGATCTTTCTTTCACTTTTTTTCTGCTATTGTTTGTTTTTATTCTTGACTCATTTGAATACCATTATTCTCCTTACGTTATTTACATTTTTAAAAAGCAATTTAAATTTCATAGATTTT
Source organism: Ondatra zibethicus (assembly GCA_004026605.1). Classification (NCBI taxonomy): domain Eukaryota; kingdom Metazoa; phylum Chordata; class Mammalia; order Rodentia; family Cricetidae; genus Ondatra; species Ondatra zibethicus. The sequence continues at coordinate 49,394 of PVIU01008637.1, read as the reverse complement.
ATTACTTTTAGATTTGAGAATATTCCATTTTCATTAATTTCTATTTTATTTTTTGTTTTCTCTATTATTTTATTATACTGGCTTGTATTAATGTCTCCCTAAAGTTTATATATGAAGGCTTATAGGGCAAGTATGATAGCTTGGTAGGTAAAAGCCCTCGTCTCAGCCTGGATACCTAAGTTCAGTTCTTGGAACCCACATTAGAAGAAGGGAAGCAATAACACAGAGTCTCCACTGACTTCCACATGCTTGATGAGCCATGTGCATCACCAATACATACACACATATCACATACACGCAAAGTAATATTAAATTTATAAAATTAAACTACTTAAAGGCATGCAAAAGATGGTACTTATGTAAAGATATGGGCTTTAAAGTGATAGTGCCTCATGGAATGTTTTTTGAACTTTGATTACATCATCTTTGAAAGAGATTAAGATCAAAATTCTCTCAATATCAGTCTAATTCCTTGCTAATTGTGGAAACAGTCTCTACAACAAGTGTTCATTTACCTTGTGTAGCTAATCCAGGTGGTCCAAACCAATAGGAATATATAATATTCAACATTACTATTCAGAACCAAGAGCAAAAAAAAAAATCCCTCTTTCTTCACGAGTAACCTTGCTCAGCATTTCATGATAATGATGATAACTGAGTAATGAAACCATTTAAACAATACTTCTTTACTACCACAAATATGTAAAGTCATGGTTTCTATTCTAAGCACTCTATATCTGTATTTCAGAAAATTTTACTTTGCTTTTATTTCCTTTATGTCTAAAAGTGTTTAAACATCACTTGTTTATTTTTGTCTTCAATTCACATCTATTGTGGAATTTCAAATTATTTTTATAGTTGATATCGTTAATTCTACCAAATCACAGCATACACTGCATGCAATAACAACTTAAAAATATATTTAATATACTTTTTGAAAACCATGTAAAGAAATAAATATGAATTTTGAAATTTATCAAGTAAAAGTCATTATCAAGTTGGTCAATGCTTCATAGACTTATTTAATTGTTATTTTTATTCATTAAATCTATCTTAACTTTCTCAGAAAAATATTGAAATCTGAAAAATTAATTAGATATTTATTCATTTTTTCTAATAATTATTGGTATATTTTATATTCTATATAGTTCTTCATTAGGTAAGTTGATGTGTTTTTTTTCAGAACACCCTATGATAAAAGGACTATGTTCTAAAAAAACAAAAACAAAAAAAAACCCTCTATTTTGATGTTAGTCCACCCAATCCAGCTTCTTTACACTTAGGGTTCCTTGAGATATTTTGAAACATAATTTTACTTTTAAATTAACTGTAACTTAATTGCTTAACATCTTCTTTGAGCCTGCATTTAGACATGTCTTCTATTTAGGGTTTGCTTGAGGTATTTTGCATCATAATGTTACTTTTGAATCAGTTGTAACTTAGTTGCTTAATGTCCTTTTGTAGTATGCATTAAGACCAGTCTTTTGTCTTTAACAACTTCTTTTTAATTACTGTTTAGTCTAAATTTACCTAATATAATTATTGAGTTTAAGAGAGTTATCATTTTCTTGTTTTCCATCAGTTCCCCCTCATTTTTTTTTGTTTTACAAGTTTTATGTATCTATTTATTTGATTTGATTTATTGTTCAATAAATAATAAGTCAGTACACAACTAAGCATAAACCTTTGATCATTTTCCTTAGTTGCTCTCATACTTACAGTGTGTATTTCTTTCATCACAACTTATTTTTTAAATGAAGATTTTACCAATTAACACATAAGAAACATCTTGCAACATGGTTTTATTTCTTCCCTTCTGTGCTGTATGGTATTCTTCACACATACACACACAATTCCCATATATATGTAGTGTATGTGTTTGATGGTGGCATTATACATTGCATGAATATTTTCTAAATATATCAAAAAGTGAAAATTATCTTCCATTTTCTCAGGGATTTATTATTGGAATACTTCACTCCTTTGTTTAAATTTGTTTTTCCTTTTGGTATTCTTTTCATTAAATCTAGAAAATTTGCTCTATAGTTCTTTAACTATTATGAATCTACTTGGAAATATATTGTGAAAAGTATATAAATACACACACACCTATATATGTATATATATGTACTTATACAAACATTTATCTATTTTAAATAAATGACAAATACTGTGAATGATTATGCACTTGTGCACATGAGATTATTCACATATACATATAACAAAAAGCAGAAAAACAGAATTATTCAATACAAAAAATTAGGAAGATGAAGAACTAAGGCAAGCCATATTTTAATTCACCTATTTAGTGGGGAAAAGTGTGTCACAGAATATCTGGAGGGCAGAGGATAACTTCTCATTAATTTAGTTTCTGGGAATGGAACACATGTCTCCAGTCTTGCAGGGCAAGTGTTTTTACCTGCTCAGCCATCTTCTGATCACCATTCAGTATGTATAAGTCACTAATTCACTATCCGTGTTTTTAAATACTTTTTAAACCAGACTTCTATTAGATTTATCTTTCTCCTTGTGTAATCTGTATTTATTCTCTGAAACAATCACAAAAATAAAAATATTTTTAAAAGAAGAAGATTTTCTTTCTAGTATTCATGTAGGCAATTGATTTCTAGCTTCTATGTGGATATTTTGGGTTTATACATTTGTGAGTAAATGTGATTATTCTGACTTAGGTGCATATGATTCCTCTATTCTAAGTATTCTATTATGCAGGAAATACTTGATTCCTTGCTTTAAAAAATAGTTTATTTTATTCCTTTCTTTTATGACTGTAATTATCTAGCATATAAAGTGATAATATAGTAAACAGTGATTTTACCACCTAAGTATTAAATTGTCATCAGAGCATTATTCTATATTTTAGGACATTTCCCCACCTGAACTTATATTTGGATTTTTTTCTATACTAAACTTTAAATTTCATGGATTTTTTTTTTGGTTTATGATGTCCTAAGGAAAATTCCCATGAACAATTTTATTTCAAGTATCATATAGTCTCCATACCTTTTTCTTTCTTTTTTTTTTGTGGTAAGTTATCAAGTAGCCCTGCAGGCCATGGACTCCTGATACTTTATTCAACATTGCTTGAGTGCTAAGTGCAGTGAGTCTGAGCATGAATAACAAACCCAATCTTTCTTTTCTCTTTTTATTCTGTTTGGTATTTAACACAGAAATCTGTTCAAGCATATGTGTACTCTAATGTTGGGTGACATCTGCAGCCCCAAGATTTTTGTTAAAGAATTATTTCTATATTGGTGAATATGGGTTTAAGACAGGATTAAATAACTTTCATTCTTAATTAGTGACCTGTTTGATGTATTAGAAAACGTTGGTAACTAAGAGATGTATATCTCACTTATCAAAATACCTCTTTTCAAACACTTAGTAACTTTTGATCCTTGTCATTTCTCACTTTCCCAAAGGTTAACTAATGCATACAACATTTTATCTTCTGCTGTAACTATTTCCTATTGATATTTCACCATATGCAATTCTAGTGCATCCCTGTTTTCCATTTACCTTTTTCTCTGTAACCTGTTCCCAAAAATGCTACCCAATTCACCCTTGAATGTTATTGTCTTCCTTCTTACGGCAGCAGGACTGCAATAATTTGTTTTCGATCTACTTCTTTCCAGCAACGTTTGGAAATGTTCCTCCTTAACAAAGCTGAAACAGTTTTAGGAACCCATTTGATCATATATCAACTGCTTTTTCAATGTTAGGAAATATCTCAAAACTGCCATTTCACATATCCCATAACACTTTGTAGCTGTTCTGCTCCTAACTAGCACTTTAGGACTAGTTACTTTGTCAAGAACTAAAGTGACCTCATCATTTTTTAATGTACCAGATCAATATACCATTCACCCTTCTGTACCCTCAAAAGACAAATCTGCCACTCTCCCATGACTCCATTGCTTAAAGTTCCATTCACCAAAGAATGATAGTTCTGGTTCACTTTTTGTCAACTTGACATCTGGGTAGAGGGAACCTCAATTGAAAGACTACCTCCATTGTATAATAACACCTATTGGCAAGACAATGGGAGCATTTTCTTGATTAAAGACTGATGTGTAAATGCCCAATCAACTATGATCAGTGCCAGTTCTGCATAGGTGGTCATGAGTTGCTTAAGAAAGTAAGCTAAACAAGCCACAGGGAACAAACTAGGAAGCAGTATTTTGCTCCATATCCTCTGTTGATCTCCTACCCTGATTTCTCTCAGCCATAGACTATGACCTGCAATATGTAGGCCAATTAAAGTTTTTGTTCATGCATTTCCTTTAGTCATCCTTTTTTCACAATAGAAAGTAAGCCTGGACAATGATGAATACAGATTAGTGTTAACGTTGTAGGCAATGGTTGATTTTGAATAAACTAAATATAGCTCATTCAATGATTACTTGATTCCTGAGAATTGAAGCTGAAGGTAGCTGACAAGGTAAAGAGTATGACAGAAAATATTTCTTGGGCTCTTTCCTTAATGTAAATAATTAACCTTAATTCAATCAGAATGTGATAACGTATAGGTAATTAAATTGAGAATTAATTTATATAAATCTGATATCATCTAAATTATCAGTAGAGATGGGAAAATTAGGAGCTAGACAGCTGAGGTTCAGAATGCAAATAAGTAATAGAATTTTGTCTTTTTATCTTCCATAAGTATCATGCTTCAGTGATCTTTCTACTTTTTAAAAAGAAGTTATCTTAATTTATGTGACATTATTACTACTTGATTTGTTTTCTTACAATGAGGTTACAACAAATTAAAATCATTTGTTTGGGGATCAGTTTTGGTCTATCAGGAAGAGGTAACTAATGATTGAATGAACACATACTAAAGTCATTTGAATGAGAAACTTCTAAGACCTTACATCAACTATAATTGAGCATAGTCTTCAGAGTATGGCACTTGCTCTAGAAATTCTGTCAGAAAAAGGGTTTGTTGATTGTTGATATTCCTCATAGAAGTAGGAGATGGGAAGGGTTATTTGACCCTCACCTGAGACTCTAGCCACTACTCCCAGACATTTATATACAATTCAGCATGAACTGAACATATCCTCAGGGTCTCTGAGGGTGATAGATTATACCAGATGGGAAATGCAGTTGAAGTGGGCTCCATTTATGTGGCTATGGTAATGACAACAGCCATCGTGGAAGAGGAAATTTCAGTATGGGTGCTTTGTTGTCATCCATGCTCTCATGCCTTTCTTAAACTCTGTAAGTAATGCCTAGGACCTCAATTGATTCCCGAGAGTGAACTTTGGCTTGTTGTTTGTGTCTTAGAAGACAATAGGTGTTTACTTCTGTCCAGAAATCCAGGAAAGGCTTTCTCACATAACCAGTCTTACCTTAACTGTTCAGTGTATCAACCTCAACATTGTATTTTACCAGAATAATTGTCTCTTCAGCTGTACATTTCAGTGCAATTTCCTTTTCTTATAAAAATATCATAGCCATATCACCTTGGAAAAACTCAGTCCTTGATATTCTACCAGAAATACACTGCTAACATAGTGTTTGTGAAACTATGAAACTGTGGCTACAGGAATCAGGCTTCAATTTAGATGCCAATCAAATTTTCTGGTCTTTGCCCTATGTATGTGATGTTTTTATCAGTAGAGACTTACCTTCAACATCCAAGAGGAAACCTAGAACAGCAACAATATCTTATATTATTTATGGAGTCACTAGGAAACCCTGACCAACAGCTCCATTGGCAATTTCTCATTCTTGGTACTTGGATTTTTATATACTTTATATATTTTATGTATCTTTTGGGATGTATTGTCAGTCCGATGGTATAACTTCAAGCTTCCAAAGGACAGAAGCAAGCAGCAGTCCTATAAAAGTTGTGATGCCAATGAAATATAAGAAAGACCAGCATGACAAGCATCCCTAAAGTTTCTATAGAGGCACTCATATATTGGTGGTGAATACTAACTAAATAACTTGATTTAAGGCATTCCCAACAGGAAAGAAATTCTTGGTACTGGAAACCTGGCCAAATACCCAGGGCTACTGAGGAAAATCTACTACCATCACTACTGTTTCAGCAGAATTCTTAAGTGTATTCTAAAGCTTATCCATATTTACATAAATAAATGATACTTTTACCCCACATCAGAGAAACATTTCTTTGCCTAAAATGGAGATCATTACAGAAAAACATAGCATGTCACAAGCAGAGATCAATGGATCCTGTGGGGCCATCAACAGCACATCTCCTACACGTGTGGCTATTGAAGCATCCCAGTAGAGAGGGCAGAAAGATTGTAAGAGCCAGAGAAAGATTTTGTCTTCTAGAAACAACAAGGATGATATACCTCAACAATATGGCTGTCTAACTAGGCTTTAATAATGAAAATATCACTGGATATGGTACCATGGAAACACAAAATCTCTTGGGGTCACACACATAGCAAAAGAACTTTAGACAACTAATGACTTTGGAAGATAGAAAATTAGCCTCTTTGCAGAATGAATTTCCAAATTAGTTATCTAATAAAAAGGGATCAGTCTTGAAATCATATATAGACAAGTCACACTGAATGGACATGAGAGTTTGTATTCATATATGTATGCAGACATACATGTAAAAATAATAATCAAAATTATGCCATCAATTTGAAAAGGAGTGAAGAAAACATGGGAGGAGTTGAACAGAGGGAGCAAAGACAGAGCTAGATAGAGGAAAGGGAAGAAGGGAAGTAATATAATTACATTTTAAATACAAAATTTTAATATAAAACTAATACATAACTGAATTTAAGATTCAAAACAAACTGATATGAAAGCCAAAAACTTACTAAAGGCTAAGGAAATGATTCAGTTTGTAATGTAATTGCCTTTTTAGCATGAGGATCCAAGTTTGATACCCAAACCCTTCTAAGAAAGTAGGGTTTGGTGGTGCACACATGTAATACCAGGACTGGGTAGGCAGAGACTGGTGGATCCTAGGGCCTGCTGCACAGCCCATCTAATATCTTGGCAGGTTTCCAGTCATTTAGAGACTAAGTCTCAAACAGAATGGTAAACAAAATCTGAGGATTTTCTTTCAAAGATGTCCTCTGACTTTCAGATGAACAGGCACATACATGAACACACATTTACATACATGTGATCTTGTACACAAACATGCATATCTAGTTTGGTGAAAGAGGAAGTAGGCCAGGGTTAATTACATGACAATGGGTGACAGATCACTTTACTCAAAAGCATGGAAAACTCAAAGAGAGATTCATCACCAAAACGTCCACCCACCCCAGCCGAGGTGATGACTTCCTAGAGCTCTCTGAACAACTTGAAAGCAGCTTCACTGGTGGGAAAACTTTCTCTGGATAGCAATTATCAGTGTTTCTACGACCTTGGGTGGGCCTTGTGACCTCTATAACTATCAGAAGCTGCCAGCTCATACAGTTCGTGCTGCTTCTCCATCCGGCAATCCCTGCAACATTTCTTTCCCTGCCATGGCGTGCAAAGTTCACGGCTTGCAACAGATGGAAAGCTGTGGGTTTCCTTCTTATTCTCACTACCAGCTCTTGGAATAGCTTTGATTATCCTTAATAACTGCTCATAATTTATTTAAAATCGTATTTATTAGTGTTTAAATAGGAGACAGCATGCAGAACCACAGCAAATGATCTTGGAGAAGCTGGTGGGAAGTTCTCCTCTGCATCCCTCTGCCATTTGGCTGCAACCACAACACCTGCTGGTAAATAAAGATTATTAAACCTATTCCAATTCACCATAATTACCTAAGGCAGGTAAGATTTGAGAATTATATGATGACTAACAATATTATCATTCAGAAATTTAATTACCATTTCGCTTACAATATGGATGGTACTCTAAAGGCTTATGTGACTTTCCTTATACATCCATTTATTTGAATTAGTTTTGTTTTTCATATTATATGAAATGGTGAAAGAGGAAGTAGGCCAGGGTTAATTACATGACAATGGGTGACAAATCACTTTACTCAAAAGCATGGAAAACTCAAAGAGAGATTCATCACCAAAATGTCCACCCACCCCAGCTGGGGTGATGGTTTAAGAAAATGGTTTGAAAGAAAATGGTTTGATAACAGAGCAAAAATCAAGACACTATTAGAAATGATAAGGTCTTTACAGACTAATAATGAACATCTAGCTGAAAAAATTAATACTATTGAAAAAGATAACATTAATTTGGCAGAAAAAAATCTGTCAAAGGGTATAGGGATATTATCTGAAAGAAATTGTGCTGATAATTTAACAATTGAAATCTGTTGAAAAGTTATGATAGGTTACTGGATAAGGTATCTCTTCCAGGAAGACAATACGCATGCCCTCAAAATTATGTTCAAGAATGAGACACTATCTTTACTATAAAAATTTCATACCTTGGAATCATCAATGAGGGCATTAGAATAGAACACTGGACAGGAGATTCAGACTTTACAAAAGGCAATGGTAATATTTGAAAAGATTGAGGAAATTATCAAAATTGATGAGCAGGGAAAGAAAGTACAAGGACAGGATTAACCTCTCCAGTACAAGCCAGAGTCTGGGATGACATACCCAGAGTTTTAGCTGCCTATCTGGTAATATCTTCTAAGGAGCCATTTGTCACTATAAGGTAGACAAAGAATTTAAATGGCAACCTGCAGATATGAGTGATCTGAAGGAAATTAAACAAGCAATAGTATCTTATGGCTTGCATTTACCTTTTGTTAGGGAAATGGTGAAAACATTGGCTTCAAGCAATAAGGCCACCCCCACAAAATTGGCTTCAATTAGTCTCAGTAGTCCTAGATGATGAACCCAAGCTTCTATGAAAATGTTGGTGAAAACAGTCAAAAGTTCTAGAACAAAAGGAGTTGAGACTTCCCAAGATCAAATACTTGGCAAGGTCTATTACCCAGACACTGAGGACCAGGCTCTCTACAACAAACACACCTTGTCCCTATGTAGCACAGCAGCTTTAAATGCTTGAGATAGAATTCAGGAACCAGAAAAGAGAACAGCATCATATGACAGGTTTAAACAGGGCCAGAAATACCCAATCAGTGACTTTTTACAAAGATTAACTAAGGCTGTATAAGTAGGACCAACAGACCCAGAAGCTAGTTGTATACTTATTGAATCTCTGGCTTTTGAAAATGCCAGCTTAAAATGCAAAATGATCATTGGGCCTGTATAGGTCATATCAGCACCAATAAATGAATTGATCTCTTTTTAATTGTTATTAATTAAAGCATTGCTTTGCCCATTAGCTCTAGCTTGTTATTGGCTAACTTTTGTATCTTAATTTAATCCATTTCTATTAATCTGTACATCACCATGAGGTCATGGCCTACCAACAAAGTTTCAGCATGTCTATCTCTGGCAATGGATTCATGGCATCCCCCAGATGAATGGATCTTGCATACAATGAATGTTGAGACATAAGACTATAGTAATGACACTTGGGTAGGAGAAGCAATTTCCAATGGTATGAGGAGACACCAAAATGCCAAATGTTTTAATTCTGGTAGTATAGGATATCTGTAAAGGGATTATAAACAAGGAATTTCTAGAAATAATGTCTCCTCTGGGAATGGCAAGAATAAAAGTTGTCAAATGTCTGGAATATGTAAGAGAAGTGGTAAAAGTCCACATTGGACCAATGAATATAGGTCAACAAAAGACAGAAAAGGCAACCTGATACCACTGAGAAACTCTTTGGGGATGGCCTCTAACAGACCCCCATGTCAAACATGGTCCAGTCATCCCTGCCACTGTGGAGAACATTTCTCACCAGAAATATTTAAAAATCCAGTGCCTACTCTAAAAAACCATACTGGTCTGAATGATAGAATAGACATGGAGGATGAATCAAAATCTCCAGTAGGAAATAGAAAATTTATATTTTGGCAGACTTCCAGATCAAGGACCAAAGCTGAGTGTGTATAAATAACATTTTAATTGAGGAATTGATAGACACAGGTGCAGATGTGAGTGTCATTATTCCAGATTCTTGTCATCTGAATTGACCTCTTCAAGAGGCAGATGTTCAATTCCAAGGAATTGGAATCATATCTCAAGTGAAACAAAGCATGAGATGGGCTGAATGCAGAGGGTCAAAAGGACAGAAAGGAAGGCTGAGGCCATTTGTGGCTAATATTGCAGTAAATTTTGGGGGTCATGACCTGCTACAGCAATGGAATACCCAGATTAACATTCCTGCAGTCCCAGGAACTCATAATTCTGGGAAAGATAATATAAGGTACTATATATAAAAGTCACCAGGAATTCATGCTGTACATTAACATAAAGCAACTAGCAAACCTTTAGAGGTACAAAGACCCCTAACTTTAAACTGGTTAACTGAGAAAGCAATATGGGTTAAGCAGTGGCCTCTAGCTGAAGATAAGTTGCAGGCTTTAGAGCAGCTGGTACAAGAGCAACTAAATGCTCACCATATTGAAAAATCAACCAGCCCTTGGAATTCTCCTGTATTTGTTATTAAAAAGAAACCTGGAAAATAGAGAATGGTGATATATCTATGAACTGTCAACAAGATTTTTCATCCAATGAGCCCTGACAATTTGGAATTTCTTTGTCTTCTTTATTGCCAAAAAGATGGTCTCTCATAGTTATTGATTTGAAAGATTGTTTCTTCATTATACCTTTTCAAGAAAAGAACAGAGAAAAATTTGCCTTCACAGTCCCTACTTATAATAATTCTCAGCCTTCTAGGAAATATCAACAGATTATCCTCCCATAGCAAATGCTCAAAATCCCCATCCTGTGTCAATATTTTGTATGTCAGCCATTGAAAAAATAAATAAGCAATTTGCTAAGTCTGTAATTTACCATTTCATGGATGACCATTTGCTATTTGATTCAAATGCAGATAAGTTAGAAAGAATGTTGGAAGAAGTAAAGATATTTTTGCCTAAATGGGAACTACAAATTGCTTCTGAAAAAATATAAAAAGGAGATTCAGTACATTACTTAGGTTACAAAATAGGTTTACAGAAAATTAGAACACAAAAGGCACAAATTAGGACAGACCAATTACTGACTCTTATTTACTTTCAAAGATTTCTAGGAGACATTTCCAGTCTACAACTCTCTGTTTGGGTAACACCTGATCTAATAATTCATTTAAACAAAACTTTAGATGTTGACAAAGACTTAAATAATGGCAGGGAATTAACATCTGAGGCTGAGAAAGAATTAACATTTGTTGAAGAGAAATTATAGGAGGCTAGTGATGACAGGGTAGCTCCAAATATTAATTGCATTCTAGTCATATTTCCTTCCAGAATTTCCCCTACATGTATTTTAATGGAGAGAAAAGATATTATCTTAGAATGGATCTTTTTAACACATAAACCAAGAAAAAATTAAAAACTTATGTGGAAAACTTCTCTGAATTAATTATAAAAGGAAAATTGCAACTTCATCAACTAGCAGGTATAGAACAAACAGAAATTATAGTGCCTTTAACTACCAGTAAAATTTAAAAAAAATATGCAAAGACAATGAACCCCGGCAAAGACCTTGCCCTATTTTGTTTTAGGAGAAATTAATAGCAAATATCCCAAAAGTGATAGAATTAACCTTATAATGAGAAGTACTTGGATTTTTCCCTAAAATGTATGCTATACACCAATAACCAGAGCCCATACATTTTATAATGATGCAAATAAATTAGGAAAGTTGTGTTACAAATCAGAAGACTTAATTAATATGGAACAAAGCTCAATATAGTTATTAATTCTCAATATGCAGAAAGAATTGTCTTGCATATTGAAAGTGTTGAATTTATATCAGATGATACAAAATTTACTTCATTATTTATTCAGGTTTAATATTAAATAAGAAATAGACCTTTTCCCATATACATAACATATATTTTGTCCCATAGATGTTTGCTAGGTCCTCTACACAAGGTAATTTTGAAATTGAAGGATTTTGATTGGAAGTGTGCTGAAGGGTTCAGAATTTCATAAAAAACAGTATGTCAATAGTAAAGGTTTAAAGAAAGAGTTTTCTATTACATGGTAACAAGCTACGAAGATTAGAAAGGGATATTCTACTTGCTCTTTCTATAACCAAATACTGTTACCCCTGAGGAGTATTCAAACCTTAATATGCCTTATTTGGAGCTAGTATATGATTATTTGATTCATGTTCCCGCCATCTGATGCAGTCTGACGTGCTCTTCTTCACATATTCACACACATATATACCACATGCACAAACCTGATTATTGTCTCTCTGTCTCTATATTTTTCCTCTTCTCTGTCAAACATACACTCACACGTACAAACAAACAAACAAAATCAAGTGTATACACACTATGGGTTTTTCCTTTTATTTACTAACAAACTGACAATATACCATCTTTAAAAAAAATTAATAGTATTACCATTTGCTCAATACAGCATTACAGAGAAGTTGATGGGGTGGGAAATATTTATTGTTTCTAGTTTCTAATTATTTTTACATTATAGTCTGTATGTGCACATGTGTGAGTGCATGTGTGTTCAGTGCACACATCTGAGTGTTATCAACATACATTACATTATTCTGGGGATAGATTTTAACAAGAGCATGATACTAATGTATAATGACCATATCCTGAAAATAGAAATTTAATTTTCTCCAAATACCATTTCCAAGAATGCTGAAGGCTTTATGGAAGTTTTAAAATAACAGATGCAAAACATTTTGACATCACAGGGAATTTTTAAAACATACTGTGGAAGTGTGCTGCAGGAAGGTGTATAGCTAACAACTACCTGCCTACTAGTGTGTGGCCTCATAGACTATTTATCTGGATGTGGAAGCACACTGCCCTCTTCCTCTCTGCCTTTCCCCATGGACCCCGGTTTTGCTGGTTTGGTTTGTTTGGATCTTATCTTTATCCATCGTTCATGCAGAGAATCCTGATTTGTAAGTTTTATCTACTAATAAATACCTGTATATTTCTTAGTTCTGAGCTAGTATGGGATTCCTTTTATTAAGCGCCAGATCTTTCCAAGTTCACTTGACACCGTGTGGGTTTGAACCCCCGCCCTCTGGGCTGGAGATTGAGCCCTCACACAGGCCAGACAGGTTTGCCTGAAAGGTATTTTTTTTTAATAAAATACATGTCACAAGGGGGCTTGCAGAGTGAGAGCTGGAGCGTGATTAGAAGCGCTGTTTGCCAGCAGCGGAAAACTCCATGGGGTGACTCCTCATAAAACTACCTGGGATGTCCAGGCAGAGTGAATAGGAGCATGCTGTTTGAAATCCCCGCCATAACTGAGCACTGCCACAGCGGTGTTTGCAGCATGACCCTTTGTCTCACTGGATGCAGCATAGGGACGTGGGGCACACGGTCAGCTAAGCAGGTTGGGAACCCCCACAACAGCTATGCCACAACCCCTCATGTCAGGTCAGAGCCACGAGCCCCAGCAGAGTGGCAGGGTAGGTGCTTGGGGTAAGCTGTGCTGTTTGTCATCCACTGGAAGCTCACTGGGTTTCTGTTCTCTGTGCCTGGACTCTGGGTTTTCTTAATTGAGTAACTACATCTAACCTCTTGAGTGACTCATTTTTCCCCAGTTTTTTTCTTTTTAAAACAAGTGTCAGGGCAGATTTTACCATAGGATCTGTCATGACACCATTCCATTGATTGCAGCCATGACTCAGAAACAGTGCCATCTGCTGGCTAAAAGTAAGATGGCCGATTTTGTTTTTAATGGGATTTTTGCCGTGGTTTTCCCTGCCACTACGGAAGAAATTACAAAAGGCCTATATGCCTATGGAGGTACCTCAATTTACTGGTTATTAAGTTTCAGTTTTCTTCTCCATTTTATATCATTAAGGAAGTATATGGCATTAATTGATAGGATTAATACCATGATAGGCAAAATTGACTCCATATCCAAGGGTACTAGGAACTTACCTGAAAGAGTCCAGGCTGTTGAATTTGACATTCAGAAGTTATCACAAAGTATTGATAAGGTAACAGACAGAATATACCACTAGGATGGCAATTTACACGATATCCAGGAGCAGTTCAAGAAGGAGATGTTATCTTTGAAAGGGAACATTAAGACCTTGGAATCACAGGTGAAGAATGGGGACCAGAAAATTAATACCATAGGGAAATCAATAGAAACATTTGCAGGTCAGGAGATTCAGGATTTATGAGAGATAATGATAAAGAGATTTGAAATGATTGAGGAAATTATTGGAACTAATGAACAGGGTGAGAAGGGACAAGGGCAGGATACAATGCCACCACTGGCCATCAGAACTGCTTTATCCAGGATTTTAGTGACATACCCTGTAATTTACTCTGACAGTGCGTCAACTTCTAAAGGCTCAAAGGGAGCCAAAGAAGGTAGATGGATGCTGATAGGAATGAATGATCTAAAGGAAATTAAGCATGCTGTCATTACTTATGGCTTGCACTCTACATTTGTTAAGGAAATGATAAGGACTTGAGCTTCTAATGTCAGGGCTACATCCTATGATTTCTCTCAGTTAGAATCAGCATTGTTAGAGGATGAACCTTCCTTGATGTTTGGAATTTACTTCAGAGAAGAATCTAAACATATGGAACAGAAAGAGAGAGCAAAGTGTGTGGAGGTTTCTCAGGATCAAATTCTTGGCATAGGAGCTTAGGCTGATCCACAGGTCCAAGCTCTTTACAATTGTCCCTTTGACACAAAGCAGCCTTGAATGCTTGGGATAGGATACCAGAACCAAAAGAAAGATTCGAGCCTTATACCAGGGTTAGGCAGGGATAGGGAGAACACTGTACCGACATTTTGCAAATATTAGTTAAGGCTCTGCACATAGGAATAACAGACCCAGAAACTAGATGAATAATTCTTGAATCACTGGCTTTTGAAAATGCAAACGTAGACTGCAAAAAGATAATTGGGCATTTAAGGTCTAGATCAGCACCTATGCATGAATGGATTCAGCATACCATAAATTTTCAGACGTTTAACTAAGATGATGAATCTTGGGTAGGAGAAGCAATTTCCAAAGCAATGAAGGGACATCAACCTGACAAATGTTTTAATTGTAGTATGTTAGGACACCTGAAAAGTGATTGCAGGCAAGAAATTTCTAGAAATAATATCTCATCTGGGAATGGCAAGATGAGGAAACCTAGGATTTCTGGTATATGTAAGAGGTGTAGTAAAGGAAGACATTGGACCAATGCATGCAGATCAACAACAGACAGACAAGGCAACCTGATACCATTGGAAAATTCCTTGAAGGGCCTCTCGCAGGCCCCCAAGACAAATGTGGCCCAGTCATTCCCAGTAACTGTGGAGGATATGTCATACCAGGGAAATTAAAAAGTCTAGAACCTTCTGTGCAATACCATAAGGTTCTAAATGATGACTCAAATTTGGAGAATGAGTCAGAAATTCAAATAGGAAATAAGAAGCGTATATTTTGGCAAACTTCTGTAAATGATCAGAGACCAAAGCTGAGAGTACGTATAAATGGAATTGTGATTGTTGGCTTGATAGACACAGGAACAGATGTGAGTATCATCACTCCAGAATCTTGGCATCCAAATTGGCCTCTTCAAGAGGCAGATGTTCAATTACTAGGAATTGGAACCATATCTTGAATTAAACAAATCACGAGATGGGTTGACTATATTGGGCCAGAAGGTCAAACAGGGAAGCTAAGGCCATATGTAGCTTATATTGCAATAAATTTATGGGGCTGTGACCTGTTACAGCAATGGAATACCCCGATTAACATTCCTTGGTCCCAGGAACTCATAATTCTGGGAAGGTTGTAATAAGGTACTATTCACGAAGGTCACCATCCATTCAGGCTATACAAGAACATAAAGCAACTAACAAACCTTTAGAGGTACCAACAGCCCTACCTTTAAAATGGCTAACTGAGAAGCCAATATGGGTTGAGCAATGGCCTCAAGCTGAAGATAAATTGCATGTTTTAGAATGATTGGTACAGGAGCAATTAGATGCTCTGCATATTGAGGAGTCAACTAGCCCTTGGAATTCTCCTGTGTTTGTTGTAAAGAGAAATCTGGTAAATGGAGAATGGTGACAGATCTAAGTGCTGTCTACAAGGTAATTCAACCTATGGGACCTCTACAGTCTTGAATTCCTCTGCCTTCTCTGTTACCAAAAGGATGGCCTCTTATAGTTATTGATTTAAAGGATTGCTTCTTCACTATACCTTTACAAGAAAAGGATAGAGAAAATTTTGCCTTCACAGTGCCTACTTATAATAATTCTCAGCCTACTAGGAGGTACCAGTGGACTATCCTCCCACAGGTAATGCTCAATGGTCTCACCCTGTGTCAATATTTTGTGAGTCATCCAATGGAAATAATATGTAGGCAATTCCTTAAGTCTATAGTTAACCATTTCATGCATGACATTTTGCTATCTGATTCAAACATAGATACGTTAGAAAGAATGTTTGAGGAAGTAAAGATAGTTTTGCCTAAATGGGGATTACAAATTGCTCCAGAAAAGATTCAAAGTGGAGATTCTGCCAATTGCATAGGTTACAGAAAATTTGAATGCAAAAGGCACAAATTAGGAGAGACTGATTATGGATTCTTAATGACTTTCAAAGATTGTTAGGAGACATTTCCAGTCTATAACTGGCCATTGAGATAACACTTGATCTAATAATTCATTTAAATAAAATCTTAGATGGTGATAAAGATTTGAATAGTTCCAGAGTATTAATAGCTGAAGCAGAAAAGGAACTGACAATAGTTGAGGAAAAATTACAGGAGGCACACGTGGATAGGGTGAATCCAAATCTTAGTTGTATTCTAGCCATATTGCCTTCCAGAATTTCTGCTATGGGAATTTTAATGCAGAGGGAAGATATTATTTTATAATGGATCTTTTTATCATACAAACCAAATAAAAAATTAAAAACTTATATGGAAAAGGTCTTTGAATTAATTATAAAATGTAAACTGAGACTTCATCAACTAGCAGGTATAGATCCAGCAGAAATTATAGTGCCTTTCTCTACTGATGAAATAAAAAAGTTATGGGAAGACAATGAACCATGGCAAAGAGCTTGTCCTAATATTTTTTTTTGGAAAAATTAATAGCAACTATCCCAAAAGCAATAGACTTAACCATATAAAGAGGACTTCTTGGATTCTTCCTCAAATTGTACATGATGCTGCAATAACTGGAGCCCATACATTTTATACTGATGCTAATAAATCAGGGAAGGCAGGTTAAATCAGACGAATTGAGTCAGGTGGAACAAAGCCCTTATAATTCTGTCCAGAAGGCAGAATTATATGCCATTCTTATGGTGCTAAGGGATTTTAAAGAACCTCTTAATATAGTTACTCACTCACAATATGCAGAAAGAGTTATCTTGGATATTGAAACCACTGAATTTATACCTGATGATACAGATTTCACTTCATTGTTTATCCAGGTCCAAGACATAATCAGGAATAGGCTTTGTCCTATGTTCATAACACACATCTGATCCCATGTGGGTCTGCCAGGTCCTTTAGCATAAGGTAATGCAGAAATTGATCAATTATTGATTGGAAGCATGTTTTAGTCCTCAAAATTTCATAAAACCATCATGTTAATAGGAAAGGTTTAAAGAAAGAGTTTTCTATTACATGACAACAAGCTAAGGAGATTATAAAGAAATGCCCTACTTGCTCTTTATATAACCAAACACCACTACCTGCAGGGACTAACCCGAAGTGTACTCAAAGGAATGAAACCTGGCAGATAGATGTGTTCAATTTTGCAGAATTTGGAAAATTAAAATATGTACATCACACCATTGACACTTATTCAGACTTTCAGTGGGCAACTGCTTTATTCTCAGAAAAAGCTGATTCAGTAACCACATATTTATTAGAAGTTATGGCCATCATGGGTCTACCTGCACAAATAAAGACAGATAATGGTCCACAATATGTCTCTAGGAAAATGAAACATTTTTTGCTTATTATAATGTTAAGCATTTTACAGATATACCATACAATCCTACAGATCAAACAGTTATAGAAAGATCAAATCGAACTATAAAGGATATGCTAAACAAACAGAAAGGGGTGGAAAATATTCCTAGAAATAGTTTACATAATGCCTTATTAACCTTGAATTTTCTTAATGCTAATGAGAAAGGGACAACAGCAGCAGAAAGACATTGGATAATGGAAAAGTCTGCTGAACTAAATCAACCAGTTTATTTCAAGGATGTGCTGACCTCTCAATGGAAGTCAGGAGATGTGCTGAATTGGGGAAGGTGTTTTGCTCTTTTTTCCATAAGAGAAGAAAAATTGTGGATACCATCAAAATTAATGAAGGTTCGGTTTGAAGAGGAGAAACCTATTGGAAAGGAGACATGTCAGCTCATCCACAATGATGATAATCATACAGGTGGTAAGAAAAACCTATAGGATGGGGGCAGAGTTCTGTTCTTATCTCTGGAGGAAAACACTCATCTTCAAAAAATTCACGGGACCCTGGATGTTTGAATACTGACAGATGGAAAACATCACTACACAATAAGGATCAACAAGAAAATCAAATATGTTCCATAAGTATAAAAAAAGTTTAAAAAATATACATTTGTTTATTTATATTCATAAGTATATAGAGTTGGTTTTGGAGTTGGACTCTAGCTCAGTCTCTCTCTAATACCAAGCCTGTTGTTAAGAGAAAGACCCAGAGTTTCTGTCTCATGTCAGGAGCCATGATATGGGACAGAAGGAAAAAAGAATTTAGAAAACATCTTTGCTTTTCTTCATATCTATCATACCTTTCATTGAATATATATGTCTGTATGTGTCTATATAATTACTGTTTAAGTTTTCCACAATGAACAATGAACTTTCCTGTAGTAATCTTTGAAGTTTCCAGGAAGAAGATGGGGCCCCATCACAACAAGTACACCTGGTTGATATGACGTCATGATACTGATAGCACTACTACAAGACCTGTTTTGGGTACCTGCAGCAAAAGACAGTTCCAACTTGATTAGCTGAAATGGTGCACATCTTTTACAACATTCTGGCCAGACCTCCACAAAATACTCAGAGATTATTTGCAATCTTACCAGACATAATCTTTAAATGTAACCAACATTTTTCTTTCACAGGATCCCCTAGAAAGAACGTTTCCCCCATGACAGCTAGAAGTAATTCTAGAAGACGACGTCCCCTCTCTCAGTAAAGTTTGTCCTCAGGCTTAGGGACATCATTTAGGGGTTGATTATAATTGGTGTATGGTTGAGGGTTGGGGGAGGAATTTTATAAGCTCAGGGATATTTTTCAAAATTAAAAAAGAAGGAAAATTGGATGATGTGATTAAAGATTGGTATTTGAGATTTATTGTTTATAGGCAGTTATATTGGTATAGATCTTTTTATAGATACAAAGTTAAATTATATTGAATATTGTATGCATGAATGCTTCTACCTCTGTTTAAAACTTTATATATATATATATATATATATATATATATACATACATACCATATTGCAGTGTACATTTCTACCTCTGATCAAGATCTTATACATTGTTTATATTTGCAGGTCATTGTCCTCATTTATTGCACAGTTGTTTATTGTCTTAGTCTTTAAGTTAGATAAGTATTACATTATAGATCAATAGTCAATTATGTTTGTCACATTTATAGTTAGACTAATCAGGTTCTTTAGATACATAGATTATATTATGTATAAATAGATAATCTTCAACCTCCTCAAAGAGCTATAGAAAATGGCATTTAATTTAACTCAGAGTAATGTGGTAGTGAGACACAATTGTTCTTGGCAACACCGTTCTATTCCCGAGAGATTGTTGAGCACCAAAGACACTCCGTTTGGAGCTTGTCTTCTTCTTGGCAAAACCAGCCTTTGGGCAAGGAACTGCCCATACCCCAACCACCAAGAAAATACATAGTATCCAAAAATGGGTAAGCAGAACTGTCAAATCTTGCCAAGATAGCATAAGATGGTTTTGAAAAATTTCTTGCTTTTAAAAATAATCTGTCAGTTATTCTAGGCCTTAGCCAAAGTTGGTTGCTTCAATGCTGCAAACATGACTTGGGGTGATTGCCCAGGTAGCCAGTTGTCTCTGTGATTTGTTGCATGTTTTGGAAGTTGTCTGATTGTACTTCCTTATTACTCAGGTAACATTATTTCCCTTCTCGGATCCTCAATGGGGTTGAAGACTAGAGAAATGTAGTTACTTTCCTTTCATGACATGGACAAGTTATTTATTATACAAGACTTAAGCTCATTAGGATTGTATATTTGTTCTTATTGTATATAATTTTGTAGTAGGTTTAGAACTCCTTCATTTAAACAGAAAGGGGAGGTGCTGCGGGAAGGTGTATAGCTAACAACTATACCCACCTACTAGTGTGTGGCCTCATAGACTATTTACCTGGATGCAGAAGCACATCTGGCCCTCTTCCTCTCTGCCTTTCCCCTGGACCCCAGTTTTCCTGGTTTGATTTGTTTGGATCACATCTTTATTTATTGTTCATGCAGAGAATCCTGATTTGTAAGTTTTATCTATTAATAAATACCTGTATATTTCTTAGTTCTGAGCTAGTGTGGGATTCCTTATATTAAGCACCAGATCTCTCTGCATTCAGAAGTGTTAGACAGATAGGATACAGAATAGTGGATGAGTTCTCAGGTGTTTTCTGATGATTTTCTGGGATGGTGCAAGCTACGGGATCTGTTTTCAAATTACAGAAATGATTTTACCTAGAAAACACAAGGATATCAAGGCAAAGGTTGGAAATAAAATGACCTTATAAAGGCTAAAGTTAATCCAAGACAATCTGTCTTCTGTCATAAAACATTCCAACTCTCCATAATCACAGAACTCATAGTCAATCAGCCTTGTAAAATTGTTAACATAAGTATAAGTCTTTTAATGATAACATTAAATCCCAAAGACATAAAGGAACAAACAAATACAAAATGCTTATAGGAAGAAAATATTTCCTTTTAGAAAGAGTTATTATAACTAGTCTTATAGTGAAAGGAACATGTTATAATTTCTTTGGTAACAGGAAAATTAATAACTTGGTAAGATGACTGCTGTGATTTTGTAGTTGAGATATGAAAGAGGGAAAGAGAGGTTTCTTATAGGTGGTATTATAAGGCAAATTTGACTACTTCACTCTCCATAATTTTCTAGAAAAAAATAACACATTAATTTCTGATACTGATATTGTGAATCTCCACAACTAAGACAAAAAACTTCATAATCAAATATAAAATAATTATGACAGAACTTTAAACATTGGTAGTAAAAGATGACAGAAATATGATAGTGTCATGATGGAAAAAGGTCAGTCTGAAATAAGCAATAGAGCAAATTGTGATACAGTAGATACTACTCATGCTTTGACAAGATGTTCCAGAATCCTTTGTCCGGACTTTGCCTTATCTTCTGTGCAGTGTGTTCCTCACAGAGTGCACGTGTGGCTCACTTTGGAAAAAAACTGGGCTTTTTTTAAAAAAATATATTACTCATAAAAAAGCAGAATCTCAAAACCTGATTCTGGGAATGTCAGATGAAGATACATGGTGATAAGCTCTACAGTCTATCATTTTTGGGCTCCTTTTTACATTACTTATCTTCAGTTTATCTTTTGAAGTTATCAGTTCAAAATACAAAATCAGGTATCACTTATAGGTGAAGTAGTTAGTCTCAATTATATAGTTATTCAAGTACCAAACATGAGTTTGACTCTACACAAATATGAGAAGGCATTTTATTGAATGATTTCTATCCACATGCATACTACAAGGACACATTATGGTTTGCAATTTAATTCCAATTACTCCACGTGTGAGGTACTGCCTTGTTACCAAACACCACAAGACATGCTGTGGGTCAATGGCTTTACCTGGTAAACATTTGTTTATTGTACTTGTTTAGTAAAATGCTAATTGGCCAGTGGGCAGGCAGGAAGTATAGGTGGGATGACCAGGTAGGAGGTAGAAGTGGGGCAATGATAACAGGAGAATTCTGGGAAGATGATTCTGTACCCTGCAGTTGTGATGTAGACACAGAGCAAGCAAGATGTGACGCCAATAAAGGTACTGAGCCACATGGTTAACATAGACAAGAATAATGAGATAATACAAGTTATATGAGTTAATAAGAGGTCTGAGTTACTAGGCCAATCAGTTTATAACTAATGTAGACCTCTGTGTTATTTCTTTGGGACTTAATGACTGTGAGGACCAGGCAGGACCAAAACCCTAGTCAACAGAATGGCACCCAATGTGGGGCAACTGCATCCCCATAAAGACTGAGATAGCTCAGGAAGTAATTCTAGACAGAAAAGAATAGAGTGAAGCATAGTTTATTGATAGCAACCCTTTCTCAGGTGGGCTCTGGTTGCTAGAGGCAAGCACTCTCATTTAAGAGAGGCTTTCTGACTCAGCTTTAGCTGCAAAACCTTCCAGCTCTTTTAAGAGTTCTGACCACAAAACACTTAAATAGTGTTGATGAAAAGCTGACCGCATACATTTTGGTGGTGGCAGGGACCTTGAAACGCCATAGAGTTGTGGCAATAAATATGGCTCCAGCCAGAATACCTGTCATCTGGCTAGACTCTCAGAAAAAAGCTAAGGAATGGGCTAGATCCAGCCATCAAAGCCATGGTTTTAATTCTAGCCATATCACTTAACAAATTAAAGACTCATGTGGTCAGAAAAAGAGATATACAGTAAAAATATATTCAAAGACAAAAACCTCTAAATGGTTTACAGAGTGTTTAAAAATATATGTAGGCTGGTGAGAAAAGAAAAAAATGATTAAAGCCCTTAGAAAGAAAAAGAGAAGTTGGGTGTGGTGGCATACACCTTTAATCACAATATCTGGTAGTCAGAGGCAGACAGATCTCTGTGAGTTCAAGGTGTGGTGGCACATACCTTTAATCCTAGTACTTGGGAGACAGAAGTATGTAGATCTCTGTGAGTTCAAGGACAGCCTTGTCTACAGAGTGAGTTGCAGGACAAAGATACATGTAGAAACCCTGTCTCAAAAAGCCAAAAATTAAAATTAAATATAGAAGAAATCGAATTTAAAGTAAAACCATGTAAAGATGGAAAACACACACAGAATCTGGATACTGTATATTATTATGTTGTCTTTGAGTTGCTTGACAGCTGAGGAAGGAAGAAAAGCTGCTAAAAGACATTTGAATATGAATGCTGCTGGATTAATAAAACCTAAATATTTTGTAAATGCCTTGACTCCAAAATTGCAGTCAAAAGATATGTTAATTTGGAGAAGAGGTTTTGCTTTTATTTCCACAGAAAATGAGAGGCCATGGATTTATTCTGGTCTAAGAGAAATAAGGCTTGATCAAGGAAGACCCCCTGAGAAATATCCGATTGGAGAGGATAGCCCTGATGTCTGAGTTCTACATCCAGAACAGCCTCCAGACTACTGGTTGAAATGATCAAGCCACACATGATACTCCAGTCACGAATTAATCATAATTCTAAATTTTCTTAAGTCCCTATAAGATTATTAGTGCCCCAATCCAACAGGAAGCAGCCTGAAAAACTACACCTACATTCCCCCAAAACTGGACTATGGATATTTTCCCTTGTTTAAAATATTGGATACAAGTTGTTATGGATAATTGTCAGGAGAAAAGCTAAACAAAGAATATTAGATTCAGAGTTCTTGATCTTTAAAAAAAAGTGGGGGGGGGTGCTGTGGGACAAATGTTTTACCTCTAAACATTTATTTCTTGTACTTGTTTAATAAAACGCTGATTGTCTGGTAGTATGGCAGGATGTATAATTTGGGCAACCAGGCAGGAAGTAAAGGCAGGACAATGAGAACAGGAGAATTCTGGGAAGAGGATTCTGCACTCTGCAGTCATGATCTAGACATGACTCAGACAAACAAGATGTGATTGCCTCACCAAAAAAGGTACTGAGCCACGTGGTTAACAGAGACAAGAATAATGGGCTAATATAAGTTATAAGAGTTAATAAGAAGTCTGAGCTATGAGGCCAATCAGTTTATAACTAATGTAGACCTCTGTGCAATTTCTCTGGGACTTAATGACTGTGAGGATCAGGCAGGACAGAAACTTCAGTCAACAAAGACATACGGGAAATCTAATAATCTTGTGACTGTTTCTCTCTGTGTGTGGATGGACTTGTGCTTTTGAGTGCAAGTGTGTGTTCAGAAGTCATTTGTGCACACTGGATATGCAAAATAAAATGACAGAAGGAAGGTCCACTCACAGTCAACATATTACAAAGGTTGATTGAATGACTGGAATTTCTCTGCTTGTGGAAAGGTGTGGAATGCTACAGGTCCAGAACAAAATTGTTTTCAATGCCCACTTATTGCTATATTCTACATGCAACTGCACACCAAGTAATAGGTAAATTCTTAGAAAGATGTGAGCAGATACGTAGTTTCCACAAATTCTAAGAGAGTGAATAGAAAGCATCTGAGGCCCATAGCAGAGATTTAGTGCTTGTTGTCACCTGTCTAGCAGACATATACATCAATGTATTTGAAAAATGTTTGATTTAAAACTTTCTTTGTTCTGCTATTATAAAGAATTGAGAAGATTGTAACCTCATTGGAACATCAAATTTGAAGTAATCTACTATCTGTGTTTCCAGACAGTAGTCACTTACATTTAACTCCAGAATAATCCATCTTTTATTTCATTTGAGGTAAGAGATGTGATTTTGTTTGACACATGTCTTCCTACCTCAATTGGGCCACTCATTATTTTTCAATTTTTTCTTTATTTTTCAATTTTTATACCTGTATATTATGAAATAGGATCATATTTTCCTTGTTTCCTTCCTCTAACTCCCCTCATTAGGATTGTATTTTTTTTTCTAAATTTATAAGACAATGTCTCTCATTCACTCAACCTTAGTGCTTGCTGATGAGGCTAGCCTGGCTGGCTGGTGAGCACTAGGAATCTTCTTGCTTATACTACCACTACACAGAGCTGGAATTAAGGACTGAATGATACACTTGGCTTCTGAGAAACTACTTTGGGTCAATCTCAAGTCATTTTGCTTGACTGACAAACATTTATATTTTACAGATTAAAATATCTCCCAAGCCTCAGAATCAAAAGTTTATCTTTTTATTAAAGAAGTTTTTATTATGCTTTTCTAAATCATTTGAACAATTAAGACCTAAAGAAATAAAGTTAG
The DNA here is from genome assembly GCA_004026605.1 of Ondatra zibethicus. NCBI lineage: Eukaryota > Metazoa > Chordata > Mammalia > Rodentia > Cricetidae > Ondatra > Ondatra zibethicus. The sequence continues at coordinate 24,153 of PVIU01008637.1, read as the reverse complement.
TAAATATTTATACATTTTTGTCTGGCAGCAATTTTTCATTCAGATAGCCCTCAAATTAAATAAAATTAAGAGATGTATTGGCAGTCAAAGTGAAATAAAGCATGTCTCTCTTTCTAAGTGGACAATGGAGAAATATTTCCATTTTACATATCTATCGCTCTAATCTAATGGATACTTGAAATACTTCTGGTGATTATATTTGAAAGCAAAGTACTTAAACATCTAAATCTTTTATGAGCTTGTAAAAATACAAACTGAAACAATAAAGCTTATTGGTAAAATAAACAGAGAACTTGGTTATACACTTAAATGTTAACAGAAATGTTTTCGTCTAATGTACTGAATCTAATAATAGCAAATTGACTGTTTTTTATTAAAAAATACACTCACAAATTTTGTTTTCTTATCTGGCATTCGTAAATATAGGTGAAAGTTGAAGGATACTATGGTTGATCATTTTCTCATTTACTAGCATCTTGAATGCAACAAAATATAAAAAAAAAAAGAAAAAGGAATCCAGACTCTGTCCTACTTTGTAAAATCCACAGCAATCCAAAAGCAGTAAACACATGTATGACCTCATGAGAACATTTAGTCTCTCTAGGTCAAATAAATTTTGCTAGGATCATATTCTAAAGATAAAACTGATAGTTAGAACAAAAATACATGAAAATATCATCCAATAATCATTTTCAGATGTTAGAAACATGAGACCAAAATGGAACTAATTATCTGCTTTTTTTCTACCAAAATCATTTACTCAAATCTAGAAGGGGAAAATTTAGGCACAGTGGAGTAATCTAATACAGACTGTAAAACAAACAAACAAAAAATCAAAGTAAGTTTGAGAAATAGTGGGGCCAAGCATCAACTGAAAACCACTCAGACATTTGTATCAGATTTATATTAAAACATTAAGTCTTACTAGAATATAGGAAATAGGGCCAAAATTAGTTTCTGGTGATGGAATGCCTATTTATAGATTGATCAACTCAGGTGTTCACAGCATACAGACATTCAAGTACAGATCACACAAACGGAATAACTGTTTCAAACACAGACACCCATTTGCATGTTCTGTAAATTGTCAAGAAGAGAATTACAGACTAGTGTTAAAGTCTACCCTATAAATGGTCACCAAATCTACAATCCCTCATGAGAAATGAAGGGTATCTAGAAGTAAATTGCTTTCTTACACATAAAATACACTTTTAAAAAGTAAGACAACAAAATCTATCAGAGTCAACAGAAGCACAGTGTGAAATATTGAAGTGATGAGCTTGATAGAAAAGTCATGTGATGCAGATGTTATATTAATGAAGTGTACCTCCTCAAGACTTCAGATGAGATGGATATCATTGAACAAAGCCCATCTTCTAAACTATCAAGTCAAACACATAATTAAATTATGGTACATATATTTTCTACACATCATCTGAAGGTAACTTTAAACAACCTATACTTTGTGCATGAGGCTGTCTCATTGCTTAGATGTTTCCAACTGTATGTCATGGTAAAAATGTTTCATATTTTAGAGCATTTCATGTTTCAAACTTCATGATGGAATGCTTAACCTGCTGTCATGTTCAAATAAGAAACTGGAAATAAAATGATATTTAATGTAAATATTTTTATCAAAATTTCAGCTAAGTAAAATTAGTCAATAGAAAGGATATGCAGAGATTGTTATTGAATATTTGTAAATTTGTAACAACATTATAGTGATATTTTATTTATGTTTTAATAAATAAGGCCTGTCTGAAGAACAGAGGGTAAAACTAAGCCAATGGAGGCCAGGCAGAGGTGTCACAGATCTTTAATCACAAAATTTGGGAGACAGAGACAGGTGGTTCTCTATGGTTTTATGGCCACCCTGGACTATACAAGATCAGTGCAGAAACAGAACCAGGTTGTGGTGGCTCACACATTTAATCCTAGTACTAGGAAGTCACATACTTTTAATCCCAGCCCCAAAGGGGAATATAAAATGGGAGGAGACAAAGGTTGAAGGTTCAGTCTGCAATCATCCAGTCTTGGTAGAGGTAGGACTTTTCTACTGGTTTGGATGTTTTGCTTTTCTGATCTTAAACTTGAACTGCAATATCTGTCTCTGGGATTTTATTGTATGTGTGCCACACCATATTTCTTTATTTTCAAACTAATTTTACTCTTTTTGGATGTGTTTTTGTAAAACCATATATGTAAAAGCCTGCCAAAATTCTGGAGAAGTGAAGCTCCTGACAAAACATCCAGAACCATATTTTGAAATTTTGTGACAATGTCCACTGAACAGGCAGAATAGCATTCCATATGTACCTCTTAGTTGTGACAATGTCCACTGAACAGGCAGAAGAGCATTCCTTATGTACCTCTTAGTTGCTTAAAATTGGGTTTGAAGCATTTACTGGAACTAACATCTTTGTATCTATAATTTACACCCACCCTTGTGTAGGAATCAAATACCAACAATTAGGATGAATTTGATATTGGCTATAAGGAACAGTAGAGAACGTATTACCAAACATTACTCTTGAAATCTTCAGAAATATTGTTTAGGGGCAAGGGAGGAAGTTGTTAGTCTTGAAATGAAGTCATGTTGGACATGATAGTTCTTGACTATAAGTCCAGAATTTGGGAATCTTAGGTAAGAGGATTGTAAATTTAGGTCAGCATGTGTTTCACAGTAAGATTATCTTAAATCATCATAAAGATGGACTTACTTGTGCTAGCTGTTCAAAAATGACTAAAAGTCAAGATGGAATGCAGAAATGATTCTTATGCCTACTAACCTGACTCGACCTGAATGTCTTCTAATCTCAGTTTCTATTTGTATTCTATTTATGGTATTTTTTTCAGACATGGGCATATTCCATCACAATATTGTGGTATAAAACAAAGAACAAGGAATGCAACAGCTTGTCTGTTAGGAATGATTATATTCAAAAAAGACATGTATGTCTTCTTTTGGCTATTAGACCATTTAAATAATACATCCTTCAAAATTATAATTTCCCCTGGTATCTCCTATTGGGAGAGGAAGTGGTTAATGTCCTCCTGGCATCTCAAGGAGAAAGATTTTTTTTTCATGAAAAGCTTAGAACTTTCCTCAGGACCTTGCAGGAGAGATTTGGGACTGAGATAGTGATGGGCAAGGCAGCATACTCTATTGATCTTCTCAGCATACACAACAATTGCATTCTGTTTAAAGCCTATTCTCATCTCAGAATCTCTGAAGATGAACTTAATCTTGGTGTAGTCAGGGATTTCTTTATCCCTCTTTTGCTTTTTCTGCTTTTTATTATTGAATAGCATCCTCAACAGCAACAACAACAAAAAGAAGTAAATAAAAACAAAACAAAGAGAGTCTTCTTCGGGGCCTGCTAGACATGAAACCAATGTAACAAATAACTTGAAAATATTTTTCAAAATCTCAAGAAAGTAATTTTTGTATCAATAAGTACATTTCATTTCTAAGGACAAAAAAGTGAATTTTAAGTCATAGACATTATACAGTTCAAAAGAATTAGCCAAAATTAATGGCAATATTTCATTGGAATATGGGATACTTCTTAAAAAGAGTATTATGAAGAAGATCAACTGGTTTAGATGAATTAAAATAATGGGAATTTTTTTTCAAAAAGTAATCTTGAGAAAATCATGGAACATTATAAAAAAATCCAAAGTATGCCTAGCTGAAGTCTAACATAGGAAAATGATAAAGAGAAATAAAGTAGAGAAAAGATCACCTGATTTAGGGAGATTGAAGTACACAGACAGGGTCAAGCAGTTTCAAAATGCCTAGAAATACAAACTCAAAAGAGATAGCTTTGTATCAAGCACAAAGTAAAGTAAACTCAAAAGTTGAAATAAAATTTAAAAAGCATGAAGTTTCAGTGAGATTTCTCAGTGAACAGAGACTTGCCACCAAACCTGATGACAAGAGTTCTATCCCCAGGAGCCAAATGGTGGAAAGATACAATCAGTTCCCACAAGTTTTCTGTGATTGCCAAACATATGCTGTAGCATGTTCACACACAATCCCCAATAAATAAACAAATGTAAAAAAATTAAGATATAAATAAAAATTAAATAAACAAAATTAAAAAAAGAAAACCCTGGGCACTCTGAAGGGGGGGGAAAAGTACATTATTCTAAAGGAACACAGGTAAGATTTACCAAAGATAGTCATAAACACTGAGGTCTGAGAACATTAAAATAATAAAATTTCAGGAAATGATAAAAACAGGTCAACATTTTACATCTTTGAACAAACAAAAGGGAAGGTCAAATGAAGCAAACTCTTAAGCAAAGAAAACTGACATGGCTGTCAGCAGATAATCAAATAACAGCTTGCTGACTAGGAGCTCAGCTCTTCAGGGAGCGGATTAAGAGAATGCATCAGAGCCCACCTGTCTTCCCAGATGCTCTGAAGGCCAGAGGGTCGCTGGGCCCAGGAGTTTCAGAGCAGACTCTCAAGAACTAGATAGCATCAGAGAGGGAAAAAGATTAATGGAAACAGTAAATATGAGAAAAAATACATCACAGGGAGGGATCTTTTATAAATTAAGGAAAGAAAAATGCATGACTATCCAGGGCAATGGTTATAACATTTTTAATAAAGTTCTAAAATTTAATATATATGATAATGGTTCTAAGTATTGGGGTGTGTCATAGATATATGCTGTTTCAAGACCATTTTTTCTTCAGTAATTCAATATTAACTCTAAATATACTTGGATAGCTTAAAGATGAATATTGCTAGTCTTAGAACAGCCACTGAAACACAATGTGAAACAGTATTTAAAAAGTTGTAAAATATTAAAAATACTATTTTCAATAGCGTTAAATGCCCAAAACTACCTAGATTTAAATGTAATTAAAAACTCGATTTACACTGAATTTTTAAAAATAATGCTGAAAGAAATAGAATAATGCCTAAACACATGGAGGGAATGTACAATGCATACTGCACAAAAGAATCCTTGTTTTAAATATAGGCATTATTTCTTCAAATTATCTATAATTTAAAGCAATTTAATCACAATTTTGGCAGAATTATGTGTAGAAATGAATAGTTCACACAAACAAAAATTTTAGGGCTCACAGGTTTACATGTAAAATCTAAAAGACTCTAGTAACTCCCTTAAAATACAAAACACACTAAAAATTATAGATTACTACTATTTTTGAGGTTAATGTGGTTTGGACTTAGGAACATGCAAACGCCAATCAAATGCTATTCTAGTAGGTTGTATCTTCTTGCCAACACTTCATTTATGAGATTTTAAAGGGCTATGTCAGCTACGTTTGGCATTTATTATTTCTCTCCAATCAAGCTTCTATATTTTTGGGTGCCATGGCAGGATACCATATGACAAGAAACAGGAAACTTTAGTGAATATTCTATGAGGAATTGAGCCTCCCCACTGTGCCCTTAATTTAATGTGGAAGAGAGCTCTCCCTCAGGTGAGAGTTGAGATTACTAGGTCCTTGAATACAGTCTGTCTTGATAACAGCTGAGCTGAGCCAAGTAAGGACCTCTGACACCATTAAAAGGCATAGTAAATATTTAATAATGGTAAAATGTATTTTAACAAATGTTAACTGTGTTATATATTCTCTTTTTCTACGTGTTAAGTTTCAATGTAGTTCACTAAGAATGAGAACTATGCATTTGGAATGAGTAATTTCAGGCAGGATCCATAACATACAAGTCACACAGAAAGTAAACTATAGCCTTCATGAAAATTCAAAAATTCAGCATAAGGAAAATAAATAGACAAATCAAAAACAGCAAAGAATTAAACACAGTGAAATATACCTCTATTTGCCTAGAATAATTAAAAATGAACTAAAAGCCGACAGGAATGCTGGGAATGTACGCCTGTGGCAGAACTTTTACTCAGCATGTTCAAAGTCCTTCGTTTGAGCCCTCTGGTCAGAAAAAAATGCAAAGAAAAGAAAAATAAAACATCTAAGTCTCCATAAGTGTTAGAAGAGGAACTTTGCCCTCAGTTTGTTCTTGAGGAATGATATTACAAGTACATTAGCACATAGCTCACAGTAAGTAAATGCTTCAGAGGTAGTAAACATTGATTTAGGCTAGACCCTCAGTGCCATGACCACCATTTAGAAAGTGAATGGAGAGGAAAGATTTTAGAACAAATATAGAAAATAAGCTTGTATGGATATGGGACCAAAATTAGAGTAATAGAACTGAGCTAAGAAATGCCAAAAACTCCTGGAGCCCACCAGCAACAAGTAAGCAGCCAGTCATGGTCCTTGCCTAGAACCTGCTGACCAAGCATGATCATAAGGAAAATGAAGTCTAAGACAGGCCTTCAGCACTGTGAAGCTACACCTTCATTTTTCCAAGCCATGATTATCCAAAACAAACATACTAAACATTGCACCGGCAGAAAAATTTATAATTATGTATTTAGGAATGTGTGTGTGCGTCTGTGTGTGTGCGTGTGTGTGCACGCGCACATGCGTGAATGTTGCGTGTGTGGGGGATGGTGTAAAAATAACATTTAATGAAATATCAGATTATGCATTTAAAAAGAAAAAGGGGGAATGTATGAGAGGGCCTGGCAGAGGAAAGGAAATTGGGAATTGATATATAATTTTACAAAATTATTTTGCTAAAACAAATAGTTTTAATGTATGTAAACTCCTAGGTATGTACTCAAAGGCCCAGAAAATACTTGTGAACAAACAATTCTGAATGCAAGGTTTCATCATATATTAGTTCTTAGCGTCCAAAGCTGAGAGCTGTCTAAATGTTCCTTGATAGAAGAAGGACCAAAAATGATCAGTCAGATGACTGACTAATGCTTGGCATTTAAAACACTTACATGTTGGGTACATGAAGGAATATGAATGAACTGAAGTGTATGGCAAATGGAAGAACCTATTAAAAAAGATAATTTTCTGTTTTATTTCATTTACATGATTTATATGAAGCTTTAAAATAAAAATCAATTAGGATCTGTATTTTGTGGAGAGCTCACAGACTCTGGACAAACTGCTAGGAAGCTGGCATGGGACCAACCTTGTTCTTTTGCATCTGGGTGACAATTGTATAGCTTGGGCCTTTGTGAGGCCCCTAGCAGTGGGGAGGACCTGTTTCTGATGCATGCACTGGCTCTTTGGTACCTTTTCGCCAAGGTGGTATGCCTTGTTCAGGCTTGATGCAGCAGGGAGGAGCTTGGTCCAGTCTCAGCCTGATGTGCCATGCTTTGTTGATTCCCATGGGGCAGACCTTACTCCATCTGGGTAGAAATGGAGGAGGAGAGGAGTGGAATAGGAGAGGAAGTAGGGGGAAGAGGGAATAGGAAGAGAGGATAGAGGGAAAGCTGTGGTTAATACATAAAATAATTTTTTTAAATTATGAAAAAATGAAAACAACATAAAAGTAAAAATCAGAAGAATGGTTACTTTAGTGAGGATGGGGAAATATGGCAAAATTAGGGAAATATGTCCTAAAGAAATTGGTCCATATAGTAGTAATGCAATTTACATATACTATTGTGACTCTCACAATTTGTATGTTTCTTTTTAGAAAGATCATTTTTAAATGAACACAATTCAAGAAAAGCAAAAACATTTATGGCATAAATAAATTAAGCAGTAACAGGAAAGTGAAATAACCCTGTAGCACATAGCTGAAAATCAGACTGAAAATAGTTGGAGAAAAATGTGTGAATTTTTGGTACTGGGTTTAGACTCAGCATTTGACTTGGGACAGTTAACATTTGGTATCTGTGTGAACTTAGAGTGCAGTGTCCAGTAGAGCTGTTTCCTAGGAACTGAAAGTTTCTGTGCTTGAGGGAGAAGAGAGGATGTAAAACTCAAGAAACTATAGACACTGAAAAGGACCAGAAAGCTCCCAAAGCTACAAAATTAGCAAGGCCCTTCTCAAAAGGTGTCAAAATTCTAGCAATTGCTTAGGAAAGGAGATACTCTTTATTGATGCTCTCTCTAAGATTTTTAGGCAGGAAATCCCAGTGATTCATCTTTTCCTGAGGTATCACCCATGCTGCTTTAGTATTTCAAAGATGCAGCTGCCTTTAAGTCCACACATGATCCTATGAGTAGTAATGGTAAACTCATTGAGTAAAATTTTTTGTCACCCTGTCATTAGTGCCCTACCCGATATGAACAGACATTTGTTAATATTTCCCTGGGAAAATTCGTACAATATATGTAAGCTCTCTGAAATTTATTTTCCTCATTTGTAAATGTGGCATATTTATATTGACATTGTACTTACAAAGCATGACATAATCTATTAAATAAAACAATGTCTGTAAAGTGCTCAGTGAATTACAGACATTACACAGCAAGTCTCTTCACTTCACTGACTAAGATTTCCTGTGAGCAATGCAATATTGCTAGCTGATATCAGAGTTAATTTTCAGCTATAGTTCCACAATGAAGATATTGAATGAATGCACTTGAGAAGAGGAAAAGAAATGAAATGGACAATTCAGGCATGAAAATGAAAAGGTTGTTACCAAATGACATATACTGAATATTTACTAACACAAATAGAACAAAACTCTTGGTTCTTTTGGAATGTATTTGGAGTGTAAACAGAATATACAGTTTCTCTCCAAGGGATACTTGCTGAATGCATTCTGTGTTCTATATTTTATGCATGAGGGGCTACAACTGCATATTAGACAACTTTCCAAGTAACATAGACCTTCTGTACTAGTGGTGTGTTGTGTAGCAGTTTCCTCTTAGACTAAATTCTTCCATTTTGGAGAGAATCTCATTAAGACACAGGATGTTAAAAGGGAGGTGAAACAACAGGATGATCTCCATCCTGGGAGAATCTTGGTAAACTCAGAGAATAAACGACTCAAAAGCTTTAGAAGGTCCCTGATACTGACCAGTGTACCAGGCCCTTTCCTTCCCAAACACACACACACACACACACACAATGTAAGTACAGTTGAGAGAAAGTCTCAACATTTTAAAAACATTACATTTTTAAAAATTCAGAAATATTGATGAAAAAGTGCAGTTTTAGAGACATATGGGGCAGTGATGGTACATGCCTTTAATTCCAGCAGTTAGAAGGCAGTGACAGCCAGATCTCCGAGCTTGAGGCCAGCCTACTCTACAGAGCTAATTTCAAGACAGCCAAGGATACACAGAACAACCCTGTTTCAAAAACCAAAAACAAATAAATAAAAAATTAAAACCATTTTTAGATGGTTTAGTGGGTAGAGCACTGTCTACCCTTCCAAAGGGATTCAATTCCCAGCACCCACATGGAAGCTCACAACTGAATGTAATTTCCAGGGCATCTGGCACCCTCACACAGATCTACATCCAGGGAAAACACCAGTGGACATTAAAAAAAAATAGAGATATAGGATATTCTGTAGTTCAATAGTTTTAACAATGACTTCTGTGAAAAGACTGGCTTTTAGGCAGAACCATTTACAAAAAAAAGAGTCAAACACATGAAGACTTTTGCAATGGTTCTATAACAAGTGAAGTGTAGCTTTTTAGTGGCTTTGTAAACTATAAATTCATGTTATTCTTACCTAGTAGTCTAGCACAGTTATTTTTATATTAGTGGTTCTTTATGTGTTGATTTCAGGATCTGTGTCATTTTGCTTTTGTACCTCAGAAAACTCCAATTCTTACATGTTGGAAAGAAAAGAATCAATAAAGAAGGACATAGTTGCTCCTTAAATTTACTGATAAAAGTTACAAATGCCATTTCTACTCAAATGACATTGGCAATGCCTTGTCACTTGGATAATCTAGATACAATAATGGCAAATTACAGGGTTACTAAACAGTCACACTCCACAGGAATTTTAAGAAATTAAAAGAAGTCATGTTACATCCTCCCTCCAATTCTCTATCTCCTCATCCTCCTCCTCCTTTTCCTCATTTTTCTCCTCTCATAACTTCGAACCACTTCATCAGTTGAGCTATACCCTCATCCCTTACATATTCCTCTTGTTGGTTTTACATTACACTCAAACTTTTCTCCTGGTAACAATGTAGTTTTACAAAGTCAAATTGTCTACTTTAAAGAATATACTTTTCAGCTGACTCATTTTCTTTCCCATCTATTCAAGAGTTTTCATTGACTAAAGACTCATGAACAAAATAGTTGAAAAAGAACCCTCCCATCCATTACCTCCATACTTCAACTTGTGCTTATACCTGGCACAAAAATGCTGCTGAAAATCCTACAGCCAGTAGTTACCCACCCACTGGGGCATGGCCTCTTATACTATTTATGCCAATGTAGAGCATGCATCCAGCCTATTTTTTGGCTATGGGATTTGGTTTCTGATCTACGTTCCAGCAGAGGATTCTGATTTGTGAGTCTACCCCTAAATAAATAACCAGCTATTTCTCAATTCTGAGCTAGTCTGGGATTTCTTTTAATGACCCTTCTTTATCTGGTGCCCATGTGGATTCAGACACCAGGCCTACTAGGTGGACAGCCTACAGGCCTAGCTGGTCCATGACCCAGACAGTCTTCCAACCCTGCCCCATTGGCTTGCTTTTACCTAAGCTGTTTTTTGTAGAATACCCACCACAGCAGAGGTTACTGCATGTGGAAACATGAAAATTTCACAAGCACATGTATGACTCCCGCATTCCCTGGTGCCTTTCCCTGGCATGGTTCCTTACCATGTGGCAACTTGTGCAGCTTCTGGTTTCTGCTCCCCGCCTTTGAGTTCTGGTTTTCTTGCTCCATGTATGGAATTGATTTAGTTGCTGTTAATTTGTCAAACAAAGCATATTTCTCAGTATTTAACCAGTACCAAGGTGGAAAACTAAAGCAGCTCGGAAACTAAAGTGGCTCAAGTCTGTTCCTGTAGTCACCGCAACTCTGCAACCACAGCATCTGGTGGACAATAAAGATCCTTAAAAAATTACCAGATCTCATAACAGGTAATTAATAAATCAATATAACATTACATTAATATTGAAACTTTTAGTAACTTTTTTGCTAATACTATGGATTGTATTAAATGAGGCTTATATGGTTATGGTGAGAGTTCAGTTCATTGGGTACTGGGACTCAGATTTCTTCTTCAAATTCTCTCATTAAGAAAGAATGTGGCACTTTTAGGAATGATACAGTCTTTACAGAATAATAACGAACACCTAGTTGACAGGATTAATACCATTAAAAATCAAAAGTTACCTGAAAAAAAATAATTCTATTAAAAAGTATGACATTAATTTGACAGGTAAAATTGAATCCATATCTAAGGGTACTAAGAAGTTATCTGAAAGGATACATACTGTTGAATTTGAAAATCAAAATTTGTTAAAAAGTTTGATAAGTTAGCAGATAGAGTATCTCACGAGGATGGCAACCTGCACGCTATTCAAGTAATCTCCAAGGATGAGATGTTATCTTTAAAGGAGAAGCTTCAGACCTTGGAATCACATTGCAGAATGAGGACCAGAGGCTAGGTTCCTCAATGAAATCACTATTAATATATACAGACCAGAAGATTCAGGCTTTACAAAAGACAATAATAACAAAATTAGAAATAATTGAGGAAATTATTGGAGTTGATGAACAGTGAAAGAAGGCACAAGGACAGGATTCAATATTGCCAATAACTGTCAGAGATGACTTATCAAGGGTTTTAGATTTCATCCCTGTAATTTACTCTGATAAAAGCATCAAGTTCTAAAGCCCCAAAAGGATTCAAAGAAGTTAGATGGATAACTATAGGAATAAATGATGTAAAAGAAATTAAGCATGCTGTTGTAATTTATGGCTTGTACTCCACATTTGTTAGGTAGATGGTAAAGACATGCACTTCTAGAATCAAAGCAATGCCAAATGACTGGATTCAGTTAGGTATAGCAGTCCAGGATGATGAGCCTGAATTAATGTTTATAATTAATTTCAGACAAGAGCCCAAAATTTTGTAACAACAAGGAAAAGCAAAAGGCCTTAAGACTTCCCAAGATCAAATTCTTGGTGAGGGCACTTATGCTGACCCACAGGTTCAAGCTCTTTATGATGAACAAATCTTGGCCCTATGACACAAAGCAGCCTTAAATGCTTGGAACAGGATTCAAGAATAGGAAAAGGAATTGAATCATATACCAGGGTTAAATGGGGCCAGAGAGAACCCTTTACTCACTTTTTACAAAGATTAAACAGGGCTGTACAAATAGGAGTAACAGACCCAAATGCTAGCTGAGTACTTATTGAATCCCTGGCTTTTGCAAATGACAACTTAGAATGCAGAAAGATACTTGGGTCTTTAAAGGTTCGATCAGCACCTATGAATGAATGGATCCTTTATACAATGAACATTGAGATATTTGACTATATTGCTGAACCTTGGGTAGGAAAAGCAATTTCAAAAGAAATGAGATGACATCAAAATGCCAAATGTTTTAATTGTGATATAACAGGACATATGAGAAGGGATTGTAGACAAGGAATTCCTAGGAATAATATTTCCTCTGGGAATGGCAAGAATAGGGGGATTCAGCCTTCAGGTATATATAGAAGGTGTGGCAAAGGCTGAAATTTGACCAACAATGCAGATCAACTAAAGATAGAGAAGGAAGTCCAATACCCTTGGGAAACTCCTTAAGGGGCCTCTCACAGGCCCCCAAGCCAAAAGTGGCTCCATCAATTTGGAGGACATGTCTCACCAGGAAAATTAAAAAAATCCAGCACCTTCTGTAAAATGCCATACTGTTCTAGTTGATGGAAAAAACATGGAGGATAAGTTAAAAATTCCAAAAGGAAATAGGAAACTTATATTTTGGCAGACTTCTATAAATGATCAAACACTAAAGCTAAGAGTACATATAAATGACATTGTAATTGTTGATTTGACAGGAAAGGTACTATAATCTCTGTTGGGTCTACTCCTGCTAATTGACAAAGTCTCAATTCTACTTTTATAATTAATTCAGAGACATTTTCCATATAAGATTTTAATTTTTACTTGGTTTATGTCATAGAAAGATCCATTCTAAGATAATATCTTCCCTCTACATTAAAATTCCTTAGGGGAATATTTGGAAGGTAATATCACCAGAATGCAGTTAAGATCTGGAGACACATGATCCACATGAGCCTCCTTTAATTTCTCTTCAATCAAAGTCAATTCTTTCTCAGCTTCAGCTGTTAATTCTCTGAGACCATATAAGTCTTCATCACCATCTAATGATTTGTTTAAATAAATTGTTAGAACAGGTATTAGTCCGGAAGTGAAAAGTATATTGGAAATGTCTCCTAGCAATTTTTGAAAATCAATAAAAGTTCATAATCAACCTCTCCTAATTTGTACTTTTTGCATTCTAATCTTCTGCAAACTTATTTTATAACCTAGATAATTGGTAGAATCTCTTCTTTGAATTTTTTCAGGAGCAATTTATAATACTCATATAGGCAAACTTTCTTTACTTCTTCAAAGATTCTAATCTATCTACATTTTTATTAGATAGCAAAATGTCAACCATATAATGGCAAACTGTAGATTTAGGAAATTGCTTGTGTATTATTTACAATGGCTGACTTGCAAAATATTGACACAGGGTGTGGCTGTTTAATATTCACTGTAGGAGGATCCTCCATTGATATCTCTTAGTAGGCTGAGAATTATAACAAGTAGGTACTGTGAACGCAATTTTTTTCTGTCTTTTGTCTTGTAAAGGTATAGTGAAGAAACAATCTTTTAAATCAATAACTATAAGAGGCCATCCTTTAGGTATTAGGGAAGGCAAAGGAATACCAGACTGTAGAGGGCCCATTGGTTGAATCACCTTATTAACAGCTCTTACTTAGTTCTGTCACCATTCTCCATTTTCAAGATTTCTTTTTAACAACAAATACAGGAGAATTCCAAGGGCTGATTGATTCTTAAATATGATGAGCATCTAGTTGCTCCTATACCATCTTTTCTAATTCCCACAGTTTGTCTTCTGTTAAAGGCAATTGTTTAACACATATTGATTCCCTAGTTCCATTTTAAAGGTAGGGCTGTTGGTATCTCTGAATGTTTGTTAGTTGTTTTGTGTTTTTTTATGGCCTGAATGGTTGGTGGCTATTTTTTATTGTATCTTATAATATTTTTCCCAGAAACATGAGTTGGTTTATGTTTCAATTCTGAGACTGTAGGAATGTTAATCTGGGTATTCCGTTGATTCAACAGATTATGATCCATTAGGTTCATTGCTATATTTGCCACATATGGTCTAAGCATTCTTCTCTGTCCTTCTGATTCTATGCATTCAAACCATCTTGTGCTTTGTTTCACTTGAGATATTGATGTTCTAATTCTTAGGAATTGATGATCTGCCTCTTGAAGAGGTCAGTTTGGATGCCAAGATTCCAGAGTAATAATAGTCATATCCATACCTGTGTCCAGTAATCCTTCAATTGCAGTGTCATTTATTCATACTTTTAGCTTCAGTCTTTGAGCATTTATAGAAGTTTTCCAAAAAGATACATTTCATGTTTTCTACTGGAACTTTTTATTCATCTTCCATGTTTATTCTATCATTGAGAGCATGATACATCAAACACTGCATTTTCTAATTATTCTCAGGAGGTGAGTCCCCCATAGTGACTGGGAATGACTGGACCACATTTGATCTGGGGGTCTGCAAGAGATCTCCCAAGGAGATTTCTGATGATAATGGATGTTTTCCTTTTCTGCTATTGATCTGCATTCATTGACCCAATGTTGGCCTTTGCCACATCTTCTACATAATCCAGAAGATTGAGACCTTCTATTTTTGTCATTCTTAGAGGAAACATTATTTCTAGTAACACCTTGTACAAAATCCCTTCTCAGATGTCCTATTATGCCACAATTAAAACATTTGATATTTTGATGTCTCTTCATATCTTTGGAAATTGCTTCTCCTAACCAAGCCTCAGTATTATAGTCAAATGATGTGATATTGATAGAGTGCAGGGTCCATTCATCCATTGGTGCTGATCTGTTGTTTAAAGGCCCAAGTATCTTTTTTGCATTTTAAGCTGTCATTTTCAAGAGCCAGAGATTCAATAAGCACTCATCTGGCTTCTGGATCTCATACCCCTATTTGTACAGATTTAGTTAATCTTTGTAAAAAGTCACTTAAGGGTTCTCTTGGGCTTTGTATAACCCTAGTAGATGATTCAATTCTTCCTGGTTCTTGAATCATGTCCCAAGCATTCAAGGCGGTTGTATGGCAAAGGGATAAGATGTGTTCTTGTAAATAGCTTGACTGTGTGGATCAGCATAATGGCCCTTGCCAAAAATTTTATCTTGAGAAGCCTCAAATTCTTTGACTATACCGTGCTGTTCTAGTATTTTAGCCTACTCTCTCCAAAAGTACTTCCACTGTAACTGCATCCCATCTTCTAGCACTGCTGAGACTAATTGAAGTCAATCATGTGGAGTAATCTAATTGCATGATTCCCATGCCTTTACCATATTCCTAACAAATGGTGAATGCATGCCATAAGATATAACTGCTAGCTTAATTTCTTTTAACTATTTAATACCTATAGGTTTCCATTTACATTCTTTTTTTTTTTTCCATTTGGACATTGAGCATTTGCTGGCTTTTCAGAGGTAATAACAGGGTAAGTAGCTGAAACTCTTGGTAAGTCATCTCTGACTCTGAGAGGTACTGGTTATTCTAAATCTTTTGCCTGTACCTCCTCTCTTTGCTTATCGGCCCTGACAAGTTCCTTAATCAATTCAAATCTTTTTTATCACTGTCTTTTGTATAGCCTAAATCTCTTTAAATGTGAATATTTCTAATTATTTCATCAAATTTATTATTTTATGGTTCTCATTCTGCATATGTGATTCCAAGGTTTTAAATTTTTCCTTAATAATATCTTGCCTTAGATATTATTTTGATGGGGTGTAGATTGCCTTTCTGGAGGTATGTTATAGTTTGTAACTCATCATAACTTGTTAACAGATTTTGATTGTCAATTTCAACAGTATCGATCCTTTCAGATAATTTCTCAGTACCCTTTTTTAAGGGTTAAATTTTGCCTGTCAAATTAAGATTATCATTTTCAATAGTATGAATCCTTTCAGCTAGAGACTTTATTATTCCAAAAAGTTTTGCAGTCCTGACTCTGTTGTCAAACCATTTCTTTAAAAATATAATATGAAGTACAAAGTTAATAGTTGCCATGATCACAAAAATATATGTACATGGTAGCTCATATTGCTCTTGCAGAATTTCATCCATAGTAAAAATAAAAAACTGTTAAATTACTGGGTGGTGGTATTACCTGCCATTATCTTGTGGTTGGTTTACAGTTTTCTAATTTATTTATTTTTGACCAAATAAACTCACCTTCATTATAATTTTCAGAAAGTTTTGTAGGCATCATAACCTTGATTGGCCAGCAGGTGTCGCAATTGTGGGAATAAAGCAGGTACTAGGTCAGTACCTGAATTGCCTGAAACTTAATTACTAAGAACTTTAGTTAATTACTTAAGATCAGCACATCTGTATATGCAGAAGGTTTGAGTTGAGCAAAATATCAAGGAACTGGGAGCTCGCAGGCAACCATGAGACTTGAGGTTACTGGCCGGAGCTCAGGCCAGGCATTCTCAGATGCAAACTGGGAACAGAAGACCTAGCATCCCCTGCTTCAGAGCAGGCATGGCAGAAACCAAAGAAGCTGAGGAGCAGTTTTGGCAAAACCTGTTGGGAGCAGTAAGTCAGCCGCTTAGTCGGTGGGACCAAGACACACAGTGCATGGAGGTGGAAACTTGTCAAGTCACCATGCTGAGAGCCAGTTAAACAGTGCACAGCTGTGCCCCAGAGTGGTTGTTCATTTGCAGAGGGGTAGTTTAGTTGTGTGTAGTGGGAGAAGTTCGCAGATGGTGGTCTGGGCGGGGCCCAGCAATGGCATGAACTCTAGTCACTTGGGTGCAAATTCGTTGGTGTACAAAAGACTTGCACAAAAGTATGAAACAGAGTATGACAAAGGTTTGTTTATCTGGGGACAAACTCATAGAAAGAGTAGCCATCTGCTTGACCTGAAAACTAGAACCAAATCCAGCATCCAAGAGACTTGTACATGCTTTTTGTCTGCATTTATAATACATGAGATCCTGCCCAAAGTGAGGTGGTATCTCAATGGCTGTTGTCTGAAGGAGTTTCCATAGCAGAATTTATATCAAGTCTATGCTTCAGCAATCTCATGTGACATTGTACACGTAAGATGAGAGAGAATTACCAGAAGTATTTTATTGAGTGAGTTATTGTTGATTATCAACAGTAATGAGATTTCCTGAGGGAGTTGAATAGATGCTAGCAGATTTTGATTCTAGCAAAGGTTAATCCGATTTCTAAGGTAAGTCGGGAATTTCTGAAATCAATACAAATCTTCCAAACCTGATGACTTCTCCTAAGATATTGTTTTTTAATTATGAAAAATAAGATATCAAAACAAAAATTGGGTTCAGATCTTTAAAATGAAGTTTATTTCCAGAAAAACATTAACTATTTTAAGTTTTTGAAATCAAAAAAAATCAAGTCTCTCTGGCTATAAACAATGGAAAGTAAAGGAATCTGAAGAATAATGGCTATTGCACAGTCAGTAAGTGTTCTTTGACATGCACAGCTATGTCAATCAAAGAAAAACTCAAAATGTATCATGAAAACTGTTGGATCCATGTTTTTAGGAACACAATGATACAAAACACATTGTACATTATACAAAACACACACTCCAGGGAATACATTGTAAATTTTTTTATGTTGGATAATGCCTCCAATAACTCCTGCCTCATCTTAATTGGTGATGATCTTGCTTCCTACTTCGTAAGGAGAAGGATCTTTTCATAAATATTATACTATACCATTTATACACTCTTCTTCTTTGTTAGTTATTATGAATTCTGTTCCCAATGAAACCATCCCTATATACAACCTTCCTTGTCTTAGTAGAAAATCAATCTAATTCTTTCTTCTTCTTTTGTACTTATTTTTAATTTTTGTTCAGAACAAAATACACAGAGTCATTTTAAACCATCTGTCATGTGCCCTGTTCATTGTGAACCTTTACAGTTAATTGATTCAACAAGTATCCAGAAAGATTCCATAGTAATTCAACATATTATTTCTAGCCTGAACTACTACATTCATGACTTTTTTCCTCTTCTTTGCCTAAAACAGAGGATACTGCATGCTCTTGCAGGGGAATAGCAGTGTTGAGATACATTTTCAATTGTTATAAATGACAGGGGATTCCAGGCATCTCATGGGTAGAAATCAGAAATGCTTCTAAATTTACATAATGTATAATCCAATTTCCAAAATAAGTAATTTCTAGACTCAAAGTGTCAGGGGTCTCCCA
This sequence comes from Ondatra zibethicus, assembly GCA_004026605.1. Taxonomy (NCBI): domain Eukaryota; kingdom Metazoa; phylum Chordata; class Mammalia; order Rodentia; family Cricetidae; genus Ondatra; species Ondatra zibethicus. The sequence continues at coordinate 5,795 of PVIU01008637.1, read as the reverse complement.
ACTGAGAAAAAGTGACTTGTGGCTTATTTTCAAATCTGCCAACAGAGTGAACTCCTGTAGAGACTAAGATTTTCCAACAACTCTCCAGTTCCTCTGGGACAAAAGCCCAATTCCAATTACTTTTTCTCATCCACAAAGTGCTGAACTACATGGTCTTAATTCTATGCTCCAGGACACACTGTCTCTTTGTCTTATATGTATAGCAGCCACACCACTTGGTCTTGTACATCCCTGGTTATTCCAGGACCTTCAGACTGACTGTTCTCTCTGGTGAGTCACTCTCTTATCAGATACCCACAGTGCCATCTCCCTGTGCTCCTTCATTGCTTGTACCAAAGTCCCTTTAATGCTCAGAACACCCCAGAATACCATATTTTACTTATAGATCTTTTCCTCATATTATTTATTATGAATTGAATTCTGCTCCCCAAATTCACATATTGAAATCCCAACTCTCAATATCTAGAATGTGACATCATTTGGAAATGGTGCATTTAAATAACTAAGCTAAAATGAAGTAGGGGAGACTCAATTTTACTATGACCAATGTCCTTATAAAGAGGATACAGGGGTTGCAGAGGGAGGACACTGGAGGAAGAAGGTACTATTTATATGCCAGAGAGAGAGGTGCCCTAAAAGCACCTATCCTGTTCACTCTTTGATGCTAGAGATCCAAAATGTAGGATACTGAGAAAGTGAATTTTTGTTGTTAAAGTCATACAAGCTGTGATACTTTACTACAGAAGTCCCAAAGTTAGTGTAGTAATCGTTACCTTCTATTGTGTAGCATAGTTTTATTTTAAGGAAAACTTTTTGTTTACTTGCTGCCTTCTTAGAATTAATTGTAAACTATATAAAAGCAAGGCATTTGATTATTTTGTTTTTCTCAGATGTGTAGATTTCGAAGTCCAAGGCTTTGAGCAGGAGTAAAGAGTGATGAAGGGAATTAAAATGGCTATCCTGGTACTATGCTAAGGAATGATTAGCAGAGGCAGGAAAAATTCTAGTGTCCCTCATAAACTTACCCATTGAGCTACCACTCCATCCCTGAAAAACAAAATTCTAGATGCAAGTTGCAAGGTAGAGAAAAACAGAAGCCATAAAAAATAGGAGCTGTGAATTAGAAGCAATAGTTAGATTTCATGGTTGTCTCCATTGTTACTTGCACAGATGGTTATAAGCTTAGGTTATAAATATAAATATTTATTTCTTGTCCTTTCCCAAGATACAACTGCAATTTGCCATATTGGTAACTTCCTCTCTCATGCTTCTATGAGCTGGGCAAAGTAACCAGTTTATATACAGTTAACAAAGAAGGTTATGAAATAAGCAATGCTTTGTTCTCATGGAAGAAATCCCTGTATTCTCATCTTTCACTGTGATATCCTTTTAGCCAGATTCATCTGCCAAAAAGCTAACTAAACAAATAAATAAGCAAATAAAATAAAATAAAATAAAATAAATGAGTAAATAAGAAGAGATGGGGAGGGAAACATACTCTGATTGAATATATTTTCATCTCATGAAAAATATCTTAATTTTCACTTATATTCTATGCCTGTATCTGAGGGCCATTAAAACTAATAAAAGTACATCATTTGTGACAGATTTTAGAAAATAGTTTCTGCAATCCACTGCACTCTCAAATGATCATTAGAAATAGTGGTTTTTCTTTTCAGAAGGATGCTGGCTGAATGCTTAAAACACCTTCTCTCCATCTTTTTCAGGTCAAACTGGCAATTGTGTGTTTGAAGCAAAGTCTTGACATAAAAAAGATATGGTGCCACTATATCAAACATGACCAGGAACAACACATCACAGCAGAGAAAGTAAGGATTCAGGGCAGTTGGAGGAGAGAGAACTAACACAGTTTTTGTTCATTGACATTGCCTGGTACTAGAATAAACTGTGAATTTGCATTTAGTATAGGCAAAATTTTCTAAAAGGTTTTGAGTTATCAAACACAACTGATAAGTATTATATCATTCCTTTGAAATCAAAAGACCCTTAGCTATATAAAATATTAGTATTTATAGATATTTATGTTTATTGCTTAAGAAAAGCAATTGCAGTATTAATGACAATATTTACTGTTTCTAATAATTTTTATGTGTGTAAAAAGTGAGTGCATAAGAGAAACTAAGAAATGTTAGTGATTCGTCAAATGATGACACCTATTATTTGTTATAATATTATTGAGCACTTACTGTATTTTGTTTTATTTTGAGACAAGGGCTTCCTGAGGATTCTATACTGACCTTGAACTCACAATTCTACAACCAGAGATTTTCAGGGGCTAAAACTAAAGTCATATCCTGCCAATCTGTGCCTGTAGTAAATTTCCTATTTAAGATTTATGCCTTCAGTTGTATTCATAAAACTGAAGTGTCTCCATGTTATAAAATTTTAAAATAAAAATTTGAGTAGTGTGATTAGTTATTGATTTTAAAACAAGTCTTATCATTACATTTTATTTATGTTTGTTTATTTATTTATTTAATATGGAGTGGCTACGACTATAATACCTTGCAAGCATATAGAGGTTAGAAGACAACTTGGAAGAGTACGCTCTCCAACCATGTGAGTTCTGTGGATCAAATTGGAGTTGTTTGACTTGGCAGCAAAAACCTTTACACAAGAAACTTAAAACTCATAAAAACAAAAGACAATTTTGAGTTGAGTATCAATCAGCTGAGTGTAGCATGCCCAGCCTTCCAATCATATAAATGTACATGTGTGTGTTTAAGTTTTAAAATGCTATTTCAAATATCATATGCACTCAGTCATAAGTGAAGCAAAGAAAGCCAGTCTACAAATCACAGTCCCAGAAATCCTAGACAACAATGAGGGCCCTAAGAGAGTCTCATACATGGATTTAATCTGCATGGGAAATAGAAAAAGAGAAGATCACATTTCTATCAATCTACATGTTGCCACATGGTTCATGGCTTTTACCTGTCCTCCAGCATTTCTTGCTTCCTCTGTGTCTGCTGGCACCCCTAATCTTCTTTTTACCAGAGTTCTCTCTGTTTGGCTCTCCTGCCTATACCTCCTGTCTAGTTAATGGTTGTTTAGCTCTTTATTAAACCAATCAGAAGGCACCTTGACAACAACACATCTTCACAGTGTACAAAAAGATTATTCTACAACATCTCCCTTTTTTGTCTGAACAAAAAGGAAAGGATTTAAATTTAACACAGTGAAACTATATACAGTAAGAACAATTATCAGGTAAGAATTATAATTAAAATGTTCAGACCATTTGTATTTGATTATTTTAGAGAAAATATTTTGTTATTTCATCTATTATAGTGAGTCCAGAATTCTGTGTCCAATTTACCTTCAATTATAACTAAGGAAAACTGTAATTATGACTATTTCATCTTCAATTCCATCAAACACATCAGACAGATATAATATTATTAGTAAACAGTAAGTGAACAACTTCCAAAGCTGTAGGAAATAATAGAAACAACTGGCTTCCTAGACAGTCATCCAAGTTTCCTCTGCAACTTTGGGGCATACATATTCAGCCTATAGGCCCAGAAATTTGACAGATTTTTCTCTGAAGCAATAATTTGAAGAAGTGTCTTACCCTATTATGCCAAAGTTCAGCAGTTACTTTTTTAGGTCCTTATTTTCTATTTTGTACAGCATACTGTCAGCAATTAAGGCAAATCACTAACTTTTGCCACAAAGGATAAATATAGATGTTCTTTGATGCCAATAATCCTTCTTTTGTAGCTCACTGTCATGAAAAGTCTTCTGTAATTAAAGCATTTTAAATACTATATTTTTTAGGTCTTTGAAATATTTGAAGACCACCTATCTATTTAAAAATATATCTGTTTAACTTTGAAAATATATCTAATATGACTACAAGTTTGATATTTATAGATGAATAGCTACTAAGTTACATTTCTTAATTATCCTAAACAGTTTGCATTAATAGTTTTTAAGGACTTGAATTTTACATTATATGTTTTAAATGAACTGCATAGGTATACTATCTTAAACAAAAAGAGAAACATATACAGAGTATATTCTAAGAAAAGCACTTAGATTTGTATCAATATACAGAAATTGATCCTAATGTAAAACATTTTAGACTAGTGGCTGTTCAAAAGTATACTCAACAACTAACCCTTTTGTCACACCACTTTTACACTATATCCGTCTTTTTCTCTCCAGAAAGAGATCCCTTTGTTTAGTGTTTTCTCAGACCATTACCAATAACAACTTGTAACTAACCTCCATAAATGATGTTAAACATCCATAACCAAAAAACACCCATTCCACATTTTGGGAATGTGGGTGTCATATTTTTTAGTTTGCTTTCCGTTGTTTAGGGGCACTGTCATCTATAGGGGGCACTAAGAAAATTTGGATAATGGTTAATCCTGGGAAAGCTAGCCGTTGTCTTGGTGTGATGGGAAAATGTACGGCTTATCTGAAGTTTTGGCTGGAGTACTCTGTGAGGCTGGACCATCTTAGCCAGCAGCCTTGAAACTGTTCTGGATGCAGAGCTCTAATGAAACTGCAACAGAGGTGCTCTGAGTGTATGAATCACCTGGGCTACCTGTTTGGTTATTCGTACTCTTGCTCTGAAAACACTTAATTTCTAAGGTAACATACATATCATAATTAACACAAGTATTGATTGTATGTTGTACACAAGCCAGCCAAAGATGACTTTTATTCTACTCTTCAGTAAGTGAAATCTCTTATTTGACTTTATCATGAATTTATCCTGACAACATGTTTCCATGTGGCTCATACCTTTTACCTGTCTTCTAGCATGTCTTGTTTTCTCTGCCTTTGCTGGTGATGCTGCCCTTCTTCTTCCCAGAATTCTCTCTGTTTGCCTCTCCTGCCTATAACTCCTGTATTATTAATGCCAATTTAGCTTTTGACAAAAGCAATTACAAGGCACATATACAAAGACATATCTTCTCAGTGTACAAGAAAGTTACTCTGCAACAGTTAACTTTACTAGATTTATTTTTGATTATGAAAAACAAACAATTTAAAATTAACACTTTAATTAAAATAAAAAAATTTACTAAAATCTAAACATTCTATTTAACATGACATAAAACATAATACTTTTAAAATGTATTTGAAATAATATTAATTCAAACTTAATTTGATTTTCATTTGAAAACGACCTTCAAGTCATCCATAGAAAGGAATTTTTATTTGAAGTCTTTTGGGAAGACACTGAAAGGCTTTGAAAAAGTAACTCTTATATAGACATTTTATACATTATCTCTTTCAAGGAAATAACACACAAAACATGGGTAGTAAGTGTTACTCTAAGAAAAATTTCTTTCAAATTATTCAGTAAATAGTTCCTTAATCTTTGATAAAGTTATATATCCAATGGAATCTATAGTATATTTATTTTGTTATTAGGCTATTTATTTTTTCAAAAATATTGATATATGTGAATTCTCTATTTGCTAAATATAATGAGTGTCTTGTCTCTTCTGAAGTTATCAAGATAGCAGCATTTAAAACTATGGATTCTTGACCTGAAATATCCTTGTTCAGGTGTTCCTGTGGTCTTGGTGGGATCTACATAGATTTTTAACTACCTATTTTGACTGTGCTATGAGGAGTGGTATGTATCTGCACAATTTGTAGAGGTCTAACTCATGCATGTAAATGTTTATGTCCGAGACTAGAAAGTAAACTTGCATAGCCCACTTCATAAGCAAAGTCAGAAGAGAGTGTTGACTTAATACTCTACCCAATATCGTGGTAGCACCAGCAGTCTTAAAATTAGGATATGT